>JAGKQL010001517.1:0-10926 GCA_018398635.1 Cyprinodon brontotheroides
ACTGGACCTCCTCCTCTGTCTAAATATGTGCTGCCATCTATTGCCTGCGTCTGGGTTGTGGTTTTCCTTCTGCTGCTGGTTCTACTGGTGAGACGAAGATGGAAGAGGAAACCTGACAGTAAGACATTCACACATGGTCAGGTTTATTTTATTCTATGTAATTATATGAACTTATCTATTTTATAAGGTTAACATCATAATATGCAGTACATTTTTCCGTTCATTAGGTCATAAAGCCTATTGTATTTTTAAAGTTTCTTATTATTAATGTTTTTTATTTCATCTATATTTGCATAAAATATTAAAACTTTACATCAGAAGCTTCCATTAGGAAGTTTTTATTGTGTAGAAGAAAGTTTAACAAAGTGAATTATTCTTATTTTTTGTTTATTTTTTTTATTAAAGAAATATAAATAGGAGAGAACGCCATCACCTACAGTGGTGTCAGAATAACACAGCATCAGAAAACTCTAAGTTACCTAAAAAAATAGTTAAATGATTGTTAAATGAATCAAGTGTCTTTTTTTCTGTTAGACTCTTGGGGCATTCATTTTTTTTTTTAAATGAGCTGGAAGGAAACGTGGGGGAGGGGGGAATGCAGCCAAAAGTGACAGAGTAATCTGACGGAGGATGATTATGAACCTGTAAGTCACTACCTGGTTTCACAGTTCACTTCATGCCCAGGGAAACGGATCAGAACAGGAACAGGCAGGCTCAGGGTAGCCTCATGAGACCATCCTGATCTCACGAGCTTTCAAGGTTTCACTCGCTAATCAGTCTGGAGACTCTCCATTGAAGAAAATTTGGAGCCGTTCACCAAACGAACGTCCAATCAGCGTTGGCTTTGAAGCGGGTTGAGGTGTGACGCAACGAGAAGCGCGACAGTTCAGTCTGAAGAACATGGCGGCTTCAGCCGATGAAACTAGCGTTAGCGTGGCTATCGAGCAAGTTTTATCGGAATTACAGAGTATTTCTTCACTGAAAGAAGAGCAAAACGCTGCTCTGGAGGCTTTTCTCAGAGGAAAAGATGTTTTTGCTCTTCTCCCGACTGGTTTCGGCAAGAGTAGCCTGGCTTGTGGTTGTGTTTTTGTCGTCGCTCTGTTAGTACGTCATATGCTTCGTTGATCTGATTGGTTTATTTGGCCCGTCTATCACCAACATAGGCCAATCAGCTAACCAGTATTTTCACCCCTTCCCAAAATTACTTCAACGGAAGGTTTCCAGATGGATATGCGGAGCAAATCCATCTGGCGGAGTCAGGTTAGGCTCAGGGGTCCAGGTGTCCAAAGCCAGGTCAGGCAAAGCAGCACAACCCGTCCTCTGAAGCTACTTTACAGACAATTCAACCAATTTAAGATCTACAGAGAAAATCATCAGCATTTTATAAAAATCAGAATAATTCAACCTTTGGATTATTTGCGGACATAAAATTAACAAGACATTAAACATGACAGAGCAAAGACTGAATTACATTCCTGATAAATATTATTGATTATATATTATTAATAAACATGTCCACCAAGAAGTGGAGGAATTAAAGCAAAATAAAAAAATAAAAAACATATATCAAAGACCAAACATAGGAGATAATCTAAATATAATCCAGTTAATCCAGTGACTTGGTGTGTTTAAACGAGTCAATGAGGACACAGATTAAAGGGGAACACCGTTTTTTTTTTTTTTTTTTTACATTGTACTTGATTTTCCGTTATTCCATCATGTTCTACTCACCCATATGAGTTTAGTGTAATTTGGAGCCGTTCTGAAGATATTCCGTTAGGTTATATCCAAGTAACGTCTTCCTATGGGCAACAAGTTGAAGGCACAACACAAACTAAATTGTTCATAATTTATTATTTATGGTACGCCAGCATTCAGAACATGTAGGTGAATCGCTGTCCCCCAGACATCCGCGGTTATATTTCTTATATTTATATGTTTTAAAAACAAAGCGGAGTGTGTGCGTTCCTCTTTAACATGTTGGAGCATCTGTGTCTGCAGGCTGTGGTTGTTCTGTTTAACAGACTAGCAGCTCTGTGGTCGCCCACTTTCCCTGTTTATCATCAGCGTTTCTGCAGAGAATCCTGCAAACTGCCCCCAAAATACAAATATTAGAAAAACTAAACATGTTTATAGTCTTTAACTATAATATACTCCAGTCAAATATTGCATATTTTCATTAATGCATCAGATACATTCATATATTTAAATAACTTATGTATTTATATAAAACTAAAAAGGTAGTTCTGTGTTAAACAGGGTAAATATTTTAGCAATGAAAAGCTCCAAGGTGTTTGGGAATTAACAAAATTGAATAAAGTTGAATTATTAGAGTTCTTTTTAAAAGGTTTCATAAAACAAGCAAAGTTTTAAAGTTTTCATCAATGAGTAAATCAAAATTCAAAGCTTCACATGAATGCTAAACTGCTAACATAAAAGGAAAATAAAAATCTAAAGCAGTTAGATCTCCTCTCATCTCTGTTGTTCAATCTCTCAGCATTAACAGTGTTTCTGTCATTGTGTTTTTGCCTGTCAGATGGGATGGAAACCTGTTCTCTCAGTTCCTCAGGACAGAGTTTGAGGAAGGAAGACATCAAGTTCTGGTCCGGCCTTTGAGTACAGAACCACCTGATCCAGGAACAGAGCTGCTGTCCAAAAGCCAGATCTATTTCTACAGCCTTGATCATTTGGAGAGGCCTCCAAGCAGGTAGGAGGGGGGACATGTTCATGTCTGCAGATGCAGAGAAATTTTCTGCTGCATCAGGAGCTGAAAATGATCAGAGAACATCTAGTGTTCTGATCTGTTCAATAATGAAACTGGAAATAAACTAAAGAAGAGGCTGAGCTCAAACAGATGTAATTACCACCACACTCTCTCTTGAGAGACACAATGATGAGATAAAGAACAGTCATTGTGTTTTTCTTCTGGGTTTAGATTTACATTTCCTGACAAGCTGAGTCCCAAACTAGGAAGGTTAGCTCTCTGGTAAAATCAGCAAAACAGTTTTATTGCTTGAATCTCTGTCAGATTTCATGGATTTGAGAGGCCTCCAAACGTTCAGGGAGGAAGACATGTTCATGATTGATTCTATTAGATGATCAGATAATGATCAGAGAAGATGAATTAGGAGGCCCCTGTTAAAACATGTAAGGTGGTCTGCAGAGCTGCAGAATAGCTGGAGAATGATAGAAACCCAGAGTGAAACATAAAGAGAGGAAGGAGCAGGAACCCATTAATGATTATTATTGATAGAGGCTAGAGAAAAGGAGATTCTATTAGATCCAACATGGAGGGATCAGGTCAGCAGAAATGAATGACACAGATAGAGATGAAGGAGGGAAGGAGCAGGAACCCTGATGGGCAGAGGTTGGAGCATCCAAAGCTTTCAGCAATAGCTCGAGCAGAGACACAGATAGAGATGAAGGACACTGGCTGCTGATGGACAGGTTGGAATTAAAGCTTTTTCTACTTCATCTATGATTTCGCTTCTTTAAAATGGGATCAAAATGATGGACAGATCTAATGAGTAAATATATTCCTTAGTTTTATATTGTGGTTGTTTTTAAATAGTTGACCTGCAGCTTTATTCTCTGTATTTTCTTTCCTTCTAACCAGAGTGTGTTGATGTTCTAGCAGAGCTTCCAGTAGAACCAGACCTCATCTACTCCTCAGTGAGGTAGTCCACCATCTGACCTCTGACCTCCAGCTGCTGCCTTCTGACTGCTTCATCCAACAGACTCTGTTTACTTCTACATTCATGTTTCTATCATCCTGCTGTTAGAACATTTCTCTCTATGTAGAACTAGAGCACTCAGAGAAACCAGACCAGATCCAGATCACCACCAAAGTTTAATGGCTTCTAAGTTGAACTAAGACTCACCAATGGTGAACATTTCACAACAATCTGTCTTCACTGTTTATTTAATGAAACAGTTCTTTGGCAGTTTAATACTTTTGAGAAAAATTGTCTTTCAAAAACTATTTTCTGTGGTTCAGATTATTAATCCAGGGTGATAAACCTCCTGTGGGTCTGTGGGTTTCAGAGAGCTGATAGAAAATAACTGATGTGTTCCCTGTTTAGTTTTTGCTGCCTGATGCACCACCGATCTGTAGAGCAGCAAACAAAGAACAATAAACCACAGACTGAGAAATGCTGCAGTGGAAACTTCCAGAGAAGAACCACAGTGGCTGAAGCTGCTGAAAGGCACTTTAATAAAGTCTGATTTCATCTTTCAGGAGGTGTTTCATATAAATATGTTCTACCATCTTAGTCTAAGTCAGGGGTGGGTGATGTCAGCCCTCAGTTCCACTGTTCTGCAGCTTTTCCATGCATCCCTGCTCCAGCAAACCTGAAACTAACGGCTAAATTATCTCCTTGGTTTCTCAGTAAGTCTAATGGAGGCCTGGAAATTAACCCTTTATTAGTTTCAGGTGTGTTGAAGAAGGGGCGCATGCAAAAGCTGCAGAACAGAGGCGCTAAGGACTGATGTTGCCTCCCACTGGTCTAAATCACTGATCTCTATTTATTCACTGTATTACTGATTGGCTGAAAAAAGTGAAGCCACCGTCCGCCATGTTGGTACTCCCCACTCCCATGGAGACATGCAGTAAAAATGCCTACATGTAGCATTTGACAGCAGAAACATTCAGTTTTCTGGCTGTGGGAAGACATTTCACAGATGATTTAACTGTCAATGGATGAACTAACCAAGAAAATCCTTCTATACATATATATCCACATATATGGATCCTATAGTATAGTATGTAGTGTCACATTAGTCTGGCTTTTTCAGACTGACTCGAAGACATTGACTGAGTTAGCCATCGACATTGTGTCTAACGTTAGAAAATAGAAAGTAGAGCAAATAGAAAGTAATTCACAGTGAAATGTGAAGGTAATAATTCTTTATTAAGTGGGTGATTCTGTCATTTTTGTAGTGATTGTTGTATTTCTCATTTGAAAAAGTCATGAGCTGAAATACTGATGAAAAAAAAACATTTTAAAGGCTAATGCACAGACACAGCATAAAAGTATGTATGGCATCATTCATGCACAATTTGCAAATAGGAAAATACTACAGCATTAACAGACATGTACTTGTAATTCAGTCTTTATGTAAGATTTTGAAATTATATGTAATATATTATAACAACAATAATGTCATCAATACATGTATATGACATGTACGTTATCTATTTAGTACTTTTGGCACTTCAGTATTATTATGCTCCATTAACACAAACATTTTATTGTTATGGATTTGTATAATATGTCATATTACATGATTTATAGACTTCATTGACTTCATAATGACAATGCAATGTGAATGTTAAAGTAATCCACTGATGCTGTGAAACAGCCAGTGTGTGACAAAGTGATGAATTTATCTTTATTTTAAAAGTCTTAAGTCTCCCTGAACATGAGAACATCATCCTTTTTTGATGCTGTAGCGCATATTGTTTACATTGCGACCGGTCCAACTAGGGAGTACCAATATGGCGACCAGTGACTTCAGTTCAACCCCGTACTACCAACGGGCGATCAGCAGTCCAGGGAATAAATAGAGATTAATGGTCTAAATGCTTTTCTCTGCTAAGAGCTCATCTCCAGCCTGTTAGCTTTAGCATCCGATGTTGGCCCAGATTTTCTACAGGATTAGAAACAATATGATGGTTTCCTGGATGGATTAATAAACTTTCCTCTCAGAGACTCAGAACTGCTGAAGACTACGAAAATAAAAATATTTATTTCAAATAAAATTCTGAAGTGATTAAAGGAACCAGTGAGATGCTGTCTGTGGCTTTAGGGCAACATTCAGTTTTCTGACTTTAATCAGGACATATGGAGATATTTGATCTCTGTGTGATTAATGCTCTTCAGATAGAGCAGCCTTTTCTCATTAAGCGAGCCTGCAATAGAAAGTTTGGAACATAACAAGAGTATCTCATGTTCTATGAAAAAGGCCTCATGGTTACATGAGACTAAAGACTGAGGTGTGGAGATATCAGAAGATGCTGAGAAACAGCAGACTTCCAGAAGTTTCATGTCTCTTTCTCTGCAGAGGTTTAATGTTCAACACTCACAATCAGATCCTTAGTTTATCTACATTTAGTGACAGATTTCTGTTAATACAGCACCTCAATAAAGGCTTCATTCCTGATATGGAAAATACATAATTAAACTGCTGTTGTTTAATCAGTAAACTTAATGAGTTTCCAAATGATTTGTCTGTAGAGCCGTGTGTGAACAGAGGGAAGAGCAAAGGACCGAGCACACATCCCTGAGGACCTCCTGATCTCAGCTTAGTGTCCTGTCTGACTGCTAAAACTAATCTGCTTTCTTTCTGCACATTGATTTCAGTAAATATCTGATTGAAAAGTCTAATTTCTCTACTTGTGGTCATAGATCTTCATCCTGGATCTGATTGTCATGATTAACTGTGATTTATGGCCAAATGAAGGTGATCAATTAGATATAGAAGCGAATCGTTACCATATTTCAAATGAAAAAGCATTTCCAGAAATTAAACTGAAACTGGTGGAATTGCAGGGTCTGACTATCGGGACATACTGAACGACCACAATAACCAAAACAGTAGCAGAGCTACTGAGGGAGGCCACTGCTGCTTTATGCTACACTCACACCGGACGCAACATGCGCAGCAGAAGTAGCGAGTTTACATGCAAAGTCAATGGTTGACGTGCATCAAGGCGCAGCAAAATGTCCTGCAGTGCGTTTTGAGCAGCAGGCGCAGCGCGTCTGAGCAGCTGAAGCAGCATCGGGAGCGTTTAAGCATCCTACGTGCGTGACGCGCTGCTGCTCAAGATGGAAAAATTTAACTTTTGCTGCTCGACACGCCACATCACCCAATCAGAGAAGCTGATCTGGGAGCTGGTGGGGAGACAGACACATTGTTGATGATACAGAGCGCTATGATAGCTCCTCTCAAACAGTTTATTGATGCCTAAATGAACTTAAAATGCTGAAACCTGCCGACAGAATGTTTGGTTTTATTATCCTGGTGCCTGCAGTTTAGATTATTTAGATGAAAAACACCTACAAGCTGCCGCAGTTAACGGCGAGGAGCGACCGGGCCAGAGGCTGCTGTTGAATGGGATTCCTACTGACAGCGCACCTCTGGTATGTGGGGGTCTGAGCAGCTCTGACAGAAATAATATTGGAAGACATGATAATCTGGATAAACTGACTGTACAGATTAAGTTTTCAGATGGATTTTCTTACTTAAAAACATATTAAAACTACTTTATTCCCACTGATCACAGCAAATATAGCTGCAAATGCAAAAAAAGGATAGTGAAGCTACGTCCAAAGCGCGTCAGACACACTTTTGCACCAGGCAGCCAGAGCAGCAAAGCTGCTTCAGCCGCGCGTCAGAACTAACTGGTACAAGCAGCAAAAATGAAGCAGCAGACGCAATTTTGCTGCTCTTGCTGCGTCCGGTTTGAACGCAACAATTAGAGCAAGTGCCTGCATCTGTGGCAACGCCGACTGCTCCTGAGTTTCCCGCCGGCACGCTTACAATGTAATGCAATGCAGACGTGCACAGCGCCCCCTACCGAACAAGATGGGTAGCCCGAGCGGCTGCTGACGTCACTCTGCTGCACCCGCCGCTCAGAATGCTTTTTTGTTTTCGAGTTACGGACAGTACTTTGCAGGCAGACCATGAAAACGAAAAAGCAATGTCCGCTGTGTTTTCTCTTTGATTATGGCATAAAATGTGCATTCTTAAAGAAGAAAATGCAAATAGGATAATTGATGTCTAATTTCATCTATGAGTCAAATAATGCAGCCACATTCTTAAAATGTAAAAGCATTTCTGGAAATGCTTTTACATTTTCACATTTTACATTTTCAAGTTGAATTTTGGTATGTATTTGCTGGGGTACATTTTGAAAAATAAATCTCAAATGTCTTTTCTTTTTTATTTTAATTAAGTAAAAAAGATGAGCAGATTAAAGAAGAAAATGCAAATGCAAATAGGATGATTAATTACTAATTTCATTTATGAGTCTAGTAGTGCAGCCACATTCTTAAAATGAAAAAGCATTTTTGAAAATGCTTTTTCATTTGTGAGAAACTAAGACCTTCTGAAATGTCATCATGGAGCCATTTTTTAATCATATTAAAGGAAAATTCCGGTTTTTAACACTTTTAGCCCATTTTCTGTAGTGTCCAGGATGAAATCGAATGATCGACACCAAAATTTTGACAATTGGTCCTGTCTCTGCTATTTGGCTCATGCAGAATCCCCCCCTGGCTGCTTCAGAATGGCTTTTATAGTGCATGTCCGATAATGTCCTTAAAACAACCTTAAACGTTCTTTTTTTAAAATATGCTTCTCACCGGGTCGTCATGTTTTATTTAGCATTCTGTAAATCCCATTGAGTTCTGTTGGAATAGTCAATATCCCACCGGAAACAGAAAGGGGGCCTGTTTACGCTTAGTTGTAGTCTTTTCGCAAGGCCCAAGTGTTTTTGCTTCACTCTGTGTACTCCGACGTCGAGGTGCTAACGTCTCTGTTAAACACTTTAAAAAACTCTGAAAATGGAATACGAAAGGTGGATTCTTGAGGTGGACATATTGGACTTTGAGTTTGACGGTAGAGGATACCGTCGCCAACTAGTGGTCTGGAGTGTGCAACGCTTCAGATTCGAACGGGAAGCAGAAGTTTATAAGCGGTTGTGATGTATCGGAAAAAATAGTTCTGGGATTTACAAAATGCTAAATAAAACAAGACAGGAACGGTTTTTCTTCACGAAACTTTTTTTGGAACGTCATTGAACAGCGCTGACGACCCGGTGAGTAGCATATTTAAAAAAAAGAACGTTTAAGGTTGTTTTAAGGACATTATCGGACATGCACAATGGAAGCCATTCTGAAGCAGCCAGGGGGGGATTCTGCATGAGCCAAAAAGCAGAGACAGGACCAATTGTCAAAATTTTGGTGTCGATCATTCGATTTCATCCTGGACACTACAGAAAATGGGCTAAAAGTGTTAAAAACCGGAATTTTCCTTTAACCAATCAGTGGTTCCTCTGTCATATAGAGCCTTCTGCTACCTAGTGGTCAGATTTTGTTTTACTAGAGAACAAAGGGCCTAAAATATTCAGAAGTTTACAGCAACAAGGTTTTTTTAAAGCAACGTTTTTTTTCACATTTATTATTTCTCTGCTTCAATTCCACATGCTGAACAGTAGTTTGTGTTAACAATAAAAAAAATGATGGGAAAAACACGAGAACCTTTATTCTCACAGTACATACAATAGATCTGAAGAACTTTTTTTGTTATTTTCTATTCTTTATTATTTTTGTTGATTAATATTTAATAATTGCTTATTTATTTGTGTCAAATATCCAAAGGCTGATCAACGAAACAAAATCCATCATGAAGGAAACTATGAAACTATGGCAGATTCACTGTAATGTATGGCAGACTCACTGTAATGTTAAATATTTACAGCTTAACTTAATTAAGAACTCAAGGATTTTAGCTTTTTATTCAAAATTTGAAAGTTAAACTTAATTTAAAAATCAAAAACCCAATAAAATGATAATCAGTATAAAGTTTCTCCATATCCAGGAAGCAGCAGCGATTGAAGGATGTTCATCTCTGTCTGAATATGGAAATATCTGAGAGATGAGATGGAGGGAGGCCTTAAATGGGATTAAAGAAACAGACATTAAATTATAATCTGGGCTCTGAGATTAACTGGAAACCAGTGAGGTGATAAAATCTCAGGATATCTGGATGTGTTGACTCCTGAAATCTCTGCAGAGCCTCAAACTGAGTCATTTTCCTCCACTGGGTGGCGCCATAGTAGCAAACATTAAACTGCCGGATGCTAGAAGAATTAATACACTGATTCTAAATGTGAAATCAAGTTTAAAAAAGTATTAATATGATGAATATGTTTCTGAACAGGGGAGAATAACCACATATAGAGAACAATCTATAATCTAGAAAGAAACACAATGAAACATTCTTTGTAATCCATGGATGGCTCTGCATGGTCTAAAATAAACCAGATATTTACTGTGGTTTATTATAATTTATGCATAACTGACTAAAGAAAGTCCCGCTAATGTCTGAAATCTTTGCTTGAGTTATAAACACATTATTACTTATCATTTAAAGCAGAAGTAGTTTACCTCTACTAAATCTTTATGATGATAATAATAATAATAATATTAATAATAATAATAATAATAATAATAATAATAATAATAATAATAATAATAATAATAATAATAAACTAAAATGGCTGCAGTAAAGCTAACTATTAATCCTCTAGCAGGTCACAGCTGTCAGCTCCATCAAATATCAGACTTTAGAAAATAATCTATAATCCAGTAAAATCCCTTATTTTTAAGTGAAGAACACCAGTTTTCCTCTCTGAATGTTTTGATGTTAAAGAACAGAAGCAGATAAAGCAGTCAGAGAAAATCAGAGGTTCCATGTTGTCAGAAGCAGAGCTGATGATCCAGTCAGAGGAGCAGAACCAGTCTGAACCAGTTCAGGTCTCCATGGAGGATCTCCTTTATTGCTTCAACTGTCTGAAGGTTTTAATTTCGTTCATGTTGGGATCCTCAGGCTTGCCCTCCAGAGGGCGCCGAGGATCCTCTTCTGCTCTTTGTATTTTCTCCTTAGGGCTGGAGTTACTGTTGGGATCTGGAGATTACCCTCTGTCTCCAGCAGAGTGCGCCGTGGGTCTTCTGGAGCTGGAACCTTCCAGCACACCTGATTTCCATCTACTCATCAGGAGACCTCCCCTTTATAAGCTCCTGCCAGACCTTGCTTCCACGCCGCAGTGTTGATCTTAGTTGGAAACCTGTCTCTGGTTTGAAGCTCAGGAAGAGCTGCCTCACTGGAAACCTGTCTCTGGTCTTAAGCTCAGGAAGGGCT
>JAGKQL010001517.1:18177-32590 GCA_018398635.1 Cyprinodon brontotheroides
GGCGACAATGTCTCTATATACTCCTCCTCAGTATATTCCGGTTCAAAACGGTATCCTCTACCGTCAAACTCAAAGTCCAATATGTCCTCCTCAAGAATCCACCTTTCGTATTCCATTTTCAGAGTTTTTTAAAGTGTTTAACAGAGACGTTAGCACCTCGACGTCGGAGTACACAGAGTGAAGCGAAAAGACTACAACTGTGTAAACAGGCCCCATTTCCGTTTCCGGTGGCAGGGGAATATTGACTATTCCAACAGAACTCAATGGGATTTACAAAATGCTAAATAAAACACTACAGGAACGTTTTTTCTTTACGAAACTTTTTTTGGAACGTCATTGAACAGCGCTGACGACCCGGTGAGTAGCATATTTTAAAAAAAGAACATTTAAGGTTGTTTTAAGGACATTATCGGACATGCACTATGAAAGCCATTCTGAAGCAGCCAGGGGGTGATTCTGCA
This sequence comes from Cyprinodon brontotheroides, assembly GCA_018398635.1. Lineage (NCBI taxonomy): Eukaryota > Metazoa > Chordata > Actinopteri > Cyprinodontiformes > Cyprinodontidae > Cyprinodon > Cyprinodon brontotheroides. Next base: position 18,639 of record JAGKQL010001517.1, read on the forward strand.
TGAGCCAAAAAGCAGAGACAGGAGCAATTGTCAAAATTTTGGTGTCGATCATTCGATTTCATCCTGGACACTACAGAAAATGGGCTAAAAGTGTTAAAAACCGGAATTCTCCTTTAAGCTTAATGGAACACTGGAGGAGGTGAAGGTTTTGGTCATTCAGGACATCACAGAGCTTGATAAATACAACTGAACTCGCAACATTTAGAGCACAGGACATATCAAGTATGACTCACTTTCACCATGTCACAAGTTACAGAAACTGTTTATTTATCACTTATGGACGCAACACTAACACCTACAACTGTTAGTGCAGATTAACTGGAACTGAAAACATTCAGCTGTACCAATTATAAAAGTCAGGGCATAGAAGCTCAATGTGGATCCAGAAAACAACTTATTCTGTGACATTGTTAATAACTGCTACTACTACAACTGATCGATTCAACAGCGCAGTTCAGGTAGATAATAAGTTTTCTATCATACATTTCAACAGCAGAAGTTAATATGCAAACATCAACAACATAAAAGACTTTCTGAACCAGTTCAAACAGCCATTCAGCATCATAGCCCTCTCTAAAACCTGCACCACTCATGAGAAACGAGCCGATTTTGAGAGTCAAAAAATTTTATTTTTAGTTTAAACATAGCTCCTGGTTCCTATATGTAATATTTAAAGAATGGTTTGAGCAAACATACACAGCTACATCTAAGAAGGTCTTCCTCATCTGTGGGGACTTTAATATTGATCTACTTAACTAAAATAATCATAAACCTACTGAAGAGTTATTTTATACCATGTTTACTTTTAGCCTTTTTTCCAAATTCATGAGACCCGGCAGGACAAACACTTAACAGTGCCTCATTAATAGATAATATATTTATTAATATCTTGAATAAGAATACGTTAACTGGATTAATAGTTCAGCATATAAGTGATCATCTTCCAGTCTTTGTTGTCAGGGACAATTGCTATATAAAAAATAGGGATAAAAGTAATCCACAATTTAAAAGAGTAAGAACAGAAGAGTCAATCAAATCTTTCAAAGAGAACTTATTGAAACATGACTGGAAATCTGTTTAACAAGAAGACAATGTCAATATAGCATATGATAATTTTCTGAATACCTTTTAAGTACTATATATGCTAAAAACATTAATAATGTTCTCTAATAAAAACAAATACTCAGAAGCCATAAAACAATATGGATAAAAAGAAAAATAAACCAGTGCTTCAATTACCCCTGCAGTACTACGAGTTAAACCCAAGATTTGAGAAGAAAAAGGTTAAGATCCACGTCTGTTCCGGTCTGTTCTGTTCTGAAGGTCCAAAGCCCAACATCTGTAGTTTTACTTCAGTGAGGAGTAGACAACATCCAGCTCAGGGGAATACTCTGAAAAAAAGACAGACAGTTTAAGCAAATGTTAAAACAATCTTTAGTTCAGCAAATTCAGATTGTATTTGATGAAAATATTGTGTTAAAACACAGCGAGTTACTGCATCTGCTCAGACCAGCAGAAAATATGATGAGGTTTTGGCTTCCTCAAAATAAATCTTATGGATCCTATTGAACTAAGCAATGGCCGTTGGTCTTCTTCCCTATGATGTTGTGCTTAGGCCTCAGAACAGGATATGTCAATCTTTTTCTTTTATTCTCTGCACAGTACTGCACTAAGTATTCGAACAGTTAAAAACCCAGCACTAGTTTTATCAAGAGTTTGCTGCTCGTGTTTTTGGTGTCCCAAACCCACTTTTTCTTCCAGATACCCATTATTAATTAAACAACTCTATTAAACTAGTTTGCCAAACCATCTCATGCATCTGATTGAGTGGTAGCAGCAGGGGCACTAGGGAGTGCTAATGTTTCCCCTCGAGAAATCAGAGCACTCCCAAGACTATCAGATTTTTGTTTTCTTTTTCTTTAAAGTTAATTTTCTTAACATGTTGTAGTGATATAGTTTACCAAACAACTATATCATAGCTGTCACTTAGACTGAAATAATTCTTTAGATACCATTTATGGTTTGTCTTCAGCACTCATTTGTTTGGAGCTTTTTTTTTCCATAAAAAAAAGCCTGAGAGCTAAAGAACGATAGTGCTGCTCTTTTCTCTCTGTCACTGACAGGCTCGTTAACACTAGGACTCCCAGGATTCTGATCTTACTAGAACTCCCACTGGCCGTCAATTTGACGGCTGACATTTTTTACGCATGAGTAGTCATGATGTCATCACCTGAGAATGGTCTAGTTGCAATATAAAACAATTGTGGATTTGTAAAACTTGAAACAAATCTATTTTTCAAAGGCTGTATTGTACCCTATTATTATTTGTGTTCTAAATTTATATTTCAAATACAGCCGTAGAGTAAGACTGCTTTACTACACAGGTTCAAAGTTTGAAATTACAATTTTATTACCATAAATGGATTGATTCCCCCCAAACATTTACCGCAGACCACCTTTTCACATTTATGACAAACGTAATATGAGCGTTTTTGTGCAGCGCTGAAGCTCCTGACACTGTTTTCTGTGCCTTGCCAAAGCTGCTCTGCTGCGGCGCAGGGGCTGTAGAGCTGCGGTTTGGCCGCAACTTTTTTACCAGTTCAAGGATAAAATCTCTGCATAAAAAAGTGACAAACAGCTCCCGAACAAAACCAACGCATTTATAGCTGATATTTCCAGGAGATCATAAATTACAGCCACAGGCCACCTTTGCATCGGAGCGTTTACAGAATCCTTTCTGATCATCTGATCTGACACATCCACCCTGACCTGTGTGTGGTTATAGTAGACTACGGACTCTGGTTTGGCTTTTGGGTGGATGTGGATCGGCTGAGGTCTCGCTCCGCCCAACTCCACTCACATACATCTGGGAACCCGCTCATTGAAAGTGATTTCCCCAACCGAATTTATGGTCTGTCCAATCAGGACGCAGGGTGGGTGTGTCCTGGAGTGGAGAAGCGACCGTGAGATTCCAACAACAATGGCGGCTCGCATTGAGGAAGCAAGCGTTAGCATTGATGCTGCTATTTCTTCTGTGTTGTCCTATCTGTCTGATATTGTTTCATCAAAAGAACATCAGAGAACGGCTTTGAAGGCTTTTGTTGGTGGAAACGATGTTTTCGCCCTTCTCCCGACCGGATTTGGCAAGAGCTTGATCTACCAAATGGCTCCTCCTCTCACAGCGTCACGGGTTAGCTTCGGTGTGAGTGGTTGAAATTTTAAATATATTTCTTTCCATTTAAAATCTCAGAACCGTCAAAATGACAGCTGTGACAGTTCTGGTGTTAAGCGTTGTCAAGGTAATGGAGCTCCACAGGGATTTTACCTCTGTCACTTTAAACAGCACATATTAATCTAACGGAGGGACAAAACGCTGATTTAACATTTGGAAATGGATACTACCGTATTTTCACGACTATAAGGCGCAATTAAACGTCTTTTTTTTCCCTCAAAATGTGCGGTGCGCCCTTTGGTGCGGTGCGCCCTATGTGTGTTGTAACTGCGACTTTTGAGACCACCTCATTGAGGAGATGATGAAAGAGTGGCTGAATGTAAGGAGACCAGGTGTTTTTTTTCCACTCATCACCATCGCTGTTAATATGTAACTCCATGCATGCGCATCTCACAGCTGATGTGAAAAACATGGGGAAACAAATTAACGCTGTGCCCCCGCTGTATTTTTAAATGCAGTAGAGGTATTTAAAGGTAGTAGAGGACATGTACCTGTATATAAAAAACGCGCCCTATTGTCCGGTGCGCCTTATGTGTGTGTTAAATACAGGAATGGGACACATAACTGAGAGTGCGCCTTTTAGTACGGTGCGCCTTATGGTCGTGAAAATACGGTATATGAATACTGGCCATGACCCTACCCTTGACACTCAACCCTGATAGACTTTCCAAATAAGACTCCAGGGACCCTACAAAATAAAAGCCTCTACATTACACTCATATATTTATTGCAGCACATGGCTCAACATTATTGCACAAACTCAACCTCTTTTTAGAAATTAGACCCTAAGGGGCTTTTCGAAACACACCCCATGGCAAATTTCAAAATAAAAGCCTCCTATTGCCACTTAATCTATTGACCTAAACACAGGGAAAAAGACTGATTTAACGTTTGGAAATTCATCAAGTGTCATTGCTGGGTCTGACCCTTTCCTCGACACACAACCCTGCTAGACTTCAAAATAAAACTCCAAGGACCCTACAAAATAAAAGCTTCTAGATTACACTCATGCATTAATTCAGTGGTTCCCAAAGTGTGGGGCGCGCCCCCTAGGGGGGGCGCAATGCCATTGCAGGGGGGGCGCGGGAAGCGGTATGGATCAATGAAGAAAAAAAAAACAGCGCTTGCTTGACTGAGCATAATGGACAGTTGTGACACTGTAACCCAGATTTGAGAAGATCTACAGCAAAAAGCAGGCTCACTACAGCCACTGAAAAGATGGGAGGATTAAAGTACAAAGAAAAAACTCTCAGGGAGCTGTTCAACAAAGAATCCTCTTGTAATCTACATCATAGAACTATGAAAAAAATACAGTTACACAAAAGTGTTCCACTGTAAAGATGGTGTAGTTTGTTTTGTTGCAACCTGAAGTGTGAAATAAACTTCAGTGGAGTTTTAAAACAAAATATGTGTATAGATTTATTATATCTGGTTGAACGATGTGTGTGCCCAGGGGGGGGTTGGATGGGGGGGCGCGGAAATTTTATTGTAATCCAAAGGGGGGCCCAGAAGAAAATCTTTGGGAACCACTGCATTAATTGATGCAAATGGCTCAACATTAAGACTCCACCAGTTTGTTTCTGTAGACTCTAGTGACCTTTTCAAAACACATCCCTGAGCAAATTTCACAATAAAAGTCTCCCATTTACACTCAAATAGAGTATATATTCACCCAATAACAGTGAAAACCAGCTGGGCCGGACCGGGCACTCGAACTGATCTATCAGCTCCGGGGGCACCAGTGTCCAGGCTACCGTGACTGCAAGGGTTTAACTTTGTGATGAGAGTGGGTGGGTACACTCGGGTGGGGGCTCATGGACCTACTGTTACACTTTCATCAGAGTGATTTTCCAAAAATGAGCTCAAACATCTATTTATTGAATGCTTTCCTATTTTTGAGGAAATAAGACCACAACACACTGATATTTATATTTCTAGATGTTAGAGAGATGCTTTTTAGTGCATTACAAATATAGGGCCCAAAAACAGCAATACATGAAAAAAATAATTCATGAGAGCCGATTCCAATGCCAAATTGATATATCATGCATCCCTAGAAGTAAAATTTCAACTCCATCCAGTAAAGTATGGATATGCTGCATTTTAAATATAGCATAGCATTTTTTCTTTTAAACTTTGTGGTAAACTTGGAGATATCTTTTATTGCATGTTGCATATCCCAGTGAATCTGTTTCACTTTTAAATCTGCTGCTCTCCCTGCTTCTCTCTTTTTAAAAAGATTGATGAACCTATTTACTAATATAATGACGCCAGAAACAAAATTTCAAGATATGTAGAAGCTCTACTGTCTGATTCTATCTGTTCAGTAAGAAAACATTTGAACCTGTAACTGGGAGTGATGGTCCTCTAAAAAGCCACGCTTTTTTAACTCAGAAAGAAGAACAAACAATGTTTTCTCAAGCTTCTTGTATTATAATACTAACTTCTGTAAACTTACTATCTGTTGCCATTTTTAGCTGAAAAAGCTCCGTATCGCTAATGAATAGATTTTTCGGTGGCATCTCTAATTATTTTAACCATCCCTTCTCCTAACTTTTACTTAAACATCTTTTGAAGTAGCTGCTGGTTAATATTCACTGAGTGCTGCTATGTGTCTCTCCTCCAACCACATAGCTACTCTCTAAGCAGTGAAATGAGACCGCAGATCTGATGTCTCAAAGCCACCGATCTGATGATGTTGCACTGAGATGCAGGACACTGGAGCAGCGGGAGAGAGAGAAAAAAAACACAGATTCAAAATGCTCTGAACACAGTTAGTTGCACCCAACCTATGTTACCTTCACTGTGTCCCTACCCCCGTCTGCCAGGGTTCCCAGACCGGCCCCAAAACTGACGGCTGGGTTGAAATGCCCAGTGTGTTTCAACTACGTGCTGCATTATAGTTGACCAAAATCCTGGACGATCTTGAAATCCCCCCCCCGGACATTTTTTAATGGTATGAAAAGTAGGATATGTCCGACAAAAAGACATATATAATATAATATAATAAATAAATAAACAACAACAACAACAACAACAAAAACGGTATAATACCAACGACATGACCTTGGTGTTCTCAATGCTGGTTACGGGGCTGCCTATGCATCACCTTATCACCAAAACCAATTTTACCATTAGTGTAAAATGCTACATAGCAATAAAGATTTTTCTGATTCTCATTTTATGAACCAGCATGTAGAAGGTTTATTCATTACATTATTTCTAGTTAAAGTCTTTACACCCAGCAGTCTCAGCTAGTGACCATGGCAACTGAGATTAGACAAGGAAACAGTTTGTGTTCACATTCATAGGTTTAAAGACGTTTTACCTCTGTTCCTGTTTTCTCTGATTACTATCGGAGCATAACAGACGTCTTCTGTCCTCACAGATGAATAAACTGCAGCCGGATCACTACCTGCAAATCAGTGGAGGCACAAATAAATAACTTCAGGCACCAAAACAATCAGAATAATATAAAAACTAACAATGCTAATAGACTTAGTAATTAAGCTTCACTTAAGCTTCAATTAAGTGACTTTATTTGTCATCCAGCCTGGAGCAGCACTCCAGTAGGGTAAAATTTCAGTTTCAGTACAGCCAATCTAAGAAAAGAAAAACTACAGACATTAAAAATGATGGGACGGTGTCTAAGGCCTTGCTGCTGTCAAAGGTGCCACCCTTGCAGGTAGGGAAGGAAAAAAAACAACAATGTGTATGAGAAGTAAAAAAATATATATTTCACATTTTATACTTATCAGGAAACAGTCTGAGATTACAATAAATTGGGAGCAATTCAGAAAAGAAAGGAGAACTAAGAAAGAAAAAGATTTTTTTTTTCCATTTCTAACACCTCTGCAGCTAAAGGCTAAATATAAACCAATGAGTGCATCTGAAACAGAGTGCTGTAAACCAGAAAGCTTCACACCTCTGTGCAAACATGCTTGTTTAACCACAAAGTAGAACATAAACACGCCTGCAGAGCACGGATGGAAACAATGACCACAGAAGACCAAACCAATGTGAGAAAATAGAGCAGTTTCAGTCTGGTAGTTTCAATGAACAGTGCCATCAAAAGTACTGCACTTTTAGCTTCAGATTTGAAGCTAAACAAATATCTACAACTAATTCAGTAAATAACTATTTCATTTGATTGTTTTGTACTGGTAAATAAAGCATACAGTTTCTTTACTCTAATGACTTCTGATGAGCACATCATCAAAGCTGTTATCACCATCATTCAAACACAAACATACATCTATTCCTAAAAACTACAGGATGCTTCTGTTTTAAATCCAACCTTCAAGAAAGCTAAATAATCAGTCTTGCTCAGTTTAAATTGTGCATCAACAACATATTTTTTTATCCCTTTAAACTGACCCAAAAAAAGTTACACTGCCTCAAAGTTAAAAAATCTAAGATGGACACCCGCAGCAGTCACAGTATGATTAGACAGTGATGGAGCTGCAGTAGCTTAGTAAGTCTGCATAGAGTGAGTTATTATAGAATTTAAACATAATATAAGAACTTTTATAGAATATAAGAGAAGATCAGAGCCTGATGTTAAAATCATTCCAAAGTTTTCTTCTAATGCATAAAAAAGATCCCCATTTATCGGGTAATAAAAAAAAAAAATGTATTTTATGCTACAAAGTAAGCTGGTTATACACTAGCGTAGCCATGCTGCATTTTACTAATTATTGGTTGGTTTATACACTCACCGGCCACTTTATTAGGTACACCTGTCCATTTGCTCGTTAACACTTAATTTCTAAGCAGCCAATCACATGGCGGCAACTCAGTGCATTTAGGCATGTAGACATGGTCAAGACAATCTCCTGCAGTTCAAACCGAGCATCAGTATGGGGAAGAAAGGGGATTTGAGTGACTTTGAACGTGGCATGATTGTTGGTGCCAGAAGGGCTGGTCTGAGAATTTCAGAAACTGCTGATCTACTGGGATTTTCACGCACAACCATCTCTAGGGTTTACAGAGAATGGTCTGAAAAAGAAAAAACATCCAGTGAGCGGCAGTTCTGTGGGCAGAAATGCCTTGTTGATGCCAGAGGTCAGAGGAGAATGGCCAGACTGGTTAGAGCTGATAGAAGGGCAACAGTGACTCAAATAACCACCCGTTACAACCAAGGTGGGCAGAAGAGCATCTCTGAACGCACAGTACGTCGAACTTTGAGGCAGATGGGCTACAGCAGCAGAAGACCACACCGGGTGCCACTCCTTTCAGCTAAGAACAGGAAACTGAGGCTACAATTTGCACAAGCTCATCGAAATTGAACAATAGAAGATTGGAAAAACGTTGCCTGGTCTGATGAGTCTCGATTTCTGCTGCGACATTCGGATGGTAGGGTCAGAATTTGGCGTCTACAACATGAAAGCATGGATCCATCCTGCCTTGTATCAACGGTTCAGGCTGGTGGTGGTGGTTTCATGGTGTGGGGAATATTTTCTTGGCACTCTTTGGGCCCCTTGGTACCAATTGAGCATCGTTGCAACGCCACAGCCTACCTGAGTATTGTTGCTGACCATGTCCATCCCTTTATGACCACAATGTACCCAACTTCTGATGGCTACTTTCAGCAGGATAATGCGCCATGTCATAAAGCTGGAATCATCTCAGACTGGTTTCTTGAACATGACAATGAGTTCACTGTACTCAAATGGCCTCCACAGTCACCAGATCTCAATCCAATAGAGCATCTTTGGGATGTGGTGGAACGAGAGATTTGCATCATGGATGTGCAGCCGACAAATCTGCGGCAACTGTGTGATGCCATCATGTCAATATGGACCAAACTCCCTGAGGAATGCTACCAGCACCTTGTTGAATCTATGCCATGAAGAATTGAGGCAGCATGGGGTACCTAATAAAGTGACCGGTGAGTGTATAAGTGCAATAAGGTGGTGAATGTGGTCAAAAGCTTTAACTCATTAAAATTGAGAGTATCAATCAGCCTAATTTCAGTGTCATTTTGACATCTTTTATCATAAGCAGTGTTTGTGCTGGACAGAGCCAGGGAAAACCAGATGGCGGTCAAACGATGATACGTTCATAAAAAATAACCATAGCTGCCTAAATATCAACTATTGTGTTATAAACTTGGCACTGGTGTATTTTTGAACACAAACATCAACTCTTACCCTAGTTTAACATGAGTGATAGGAGGATTTTTTTTTCCTGTTGTTTGGATGTATATATTACAGTTTCCTGTATCTGTTATTTCTGGAGTCCGTTTAACAACAATGACAGAAAAACACAACATAAATCACACCACAGAATAAAAAATAAAAATACAAATAAGATAAAATAACATGAAATGAAAAAAAAAACAATACAGGTCATAGATAAGAAATACTAATATGAAGATCTGTTTTTAAAAAAAAATATATGCACTGAAATATATATTTATGCAAATACATCTAATTTTGTTTAGTAAACACATAATCCACGGCATAGATTATAGGTTTGACTACATCTGCAACATATTGTATTTTTCTTGTAAATTAGATGCATCTCAATATGTTTTTCGGCAAAGTGCTCCATTTAACTCTGTGCCAGTAAAACGTGCCGCTTATTCTTGATGAATTTCTTTGAACTTCAGATAGTGTTATTCTACCTTGATTTGCGTGTGTTGCTCTCCTCTGGTTTGCTCGGCCCTCTTCTCATCAGCTCTCATCACATCCACCTGTTCCTTCTGCTATTTAAGCCTCTGGACCCCCGCCTTTGGTGGCAGATTATTCAAGCTTTGTTGTTAACTGTTTAACTGTGTCTCATTTAACGCAAATATGCGCACCCCCCCCCCAACAGACACTCTGCTGCACCTCTCCAAAACTGTAGGTGACCGCAGACAATGCCTCAGACAGGAAGCCTCTGATTGGTCAAATCTACATCCGCTCTACTCTATGCATATTTCCTCTTTGGAACCTTAGCGACTTGTTTTGTTTGTATGACTGCCGTTGTGGAAATGAACTCGTGAAAATGGACTAGCTTGAAAAGCGAGGTGCGCGAGAATGCTGGGACACTTTTTCCACCTGGATCCCCGCTCTTTTTGGCCCTCATGTCCCTCCGTGTCGCACAAACTTGCCCCCAGTTCCTCACTGCCTATGCTATATCTAGACCCACAGCTAGTTTGTGATTGTGGCGAGGAATAACAGCACAGACCACGCTTCTAAATTGGGAATAAGTCAAAAATATCTGCATCATACCTACAACAAGCTCAGTGTAACACACTGCTAGCCCTTAACTCTAGTGTTCCCTGTGTTTAGTTCTGTCAGTGCTTGACCTGTTTCTTCTCGTGACCTTCTGAGATTTTCGATCGCCCCTGTTGGCTGTGTTTGCCTGTTCTGTGTTTTCTGGCCTGTTACCTGGAACTTTGCCAAGCTTCACTGTCTCCCCTCTGTGGTTCCCCTCATTTCCGCTATCATCCGCACCTCCCTCACCACTAGAACTGTCCCTACACCTCTCAAATCTGCTGCCATCACCCCGATTGTGAAAAAAAAAAACCTGGTGCCGACCCCATCAACTTCAACAACCTCCGTCCTATCTCCAATTTGCCCTTCATTTCCACAATTCTTGAAAAAACGGTTGCCTCCCAGCTCCATTCTAACATATCTGCCCACAGCCTGTATGAAGAATTTCAGTCTGGTTTCCGGCCACTCCATAGCACTGAAACAGCACTCATCAAAATCACCAATGACCTCCTCATGGCATCTGATTCTGCACTACTCACCATCCTCATCCTCCTCGACCTGAGTGCAGCCTTCGACACCATCTGTCACACCACCCTCCTCAGTAGTCTTTCTTCCATTTGCATCACTAACACTCCGTTGTACTGGCTTATTTCCTACTTTTCTGACCGCACTCAGTTTATTCAACTGAAGACCCTCAAATCCACCCCCTCCCTCGTTACCTCAGGTGTGCACCAGGGCTCTGTCCTGAAATAAGAAATAAGCTAAAGCAGACAGTAAACGTGTTTGTCGATGATGAGCAAATAAAAGGTTTTAGTGATCTTTATTGAAACATATATATATATATATATTTTTTTTTTTTAACCAATCTTTTGGCTAAACCAACCAATCTAATTTGGCAGTATTTTTACTAGGGCAAACCAATACAAATTAGAAACATTAGCCAAAATACTTGTTAAGTAGTTTTGCCACTTTCAAAAGTCTTGATGCCACTAGAAAAGCAAATCAAAGAAAAGCTGATGCCACTGGCAATGGTGACTGCCCACCAGAAAGCAATACTACTTAATAATAATGTTACAACTGTAACCAGTGGCTTGCTCACATCTTAATCAATATATTGTTTAATCTAACCAAAATATTTTTAACCAACTAGATTGGCTGTTTTTCCAGCCAAACAATTCTTACAATCCATACAAAATCGATTCAACTGACAGCAACTATCATACAAACTCCAACATCTTGACTGAGTAGTGAGGCTGTTTAAATGCCTAAGTTCTCGCTCGGTCAGAACCACTTCATGAAGCAGTCACACAGTATCATGGTAGAAAGGCTTAGAATGTCATCAATTAATCACACTTTGACACGTGCTTGAGGGAAACGCCCCCTCCTTTACTCGACACACGCCTAGAAGAATCGGCCCATCTCATAACATCACTACTTTCATGCTCATTATTATCCATCACTTGAGTTTTGAAGTCACTGACCTGAGCCTCTACTCCTGTAGAGTTTCCAGTGAGCCCACCTCAGCAGACAAGCAGCTGCATGCTATTTTAATAAACTCCCGTGAATATATCACGGTCTGTCTCGCCTGAATTCTGGGTCCTATGTTCTGAGCCTTCTGACAAATTTAAAACATCTGAGATTTCTTTACAACTAGAGTCACATGTATGAACTCTAACATGGCAGCTGTTACACTATTAAAAATAAAAGGACACCAATTTGTTAGAACAGAGAAAATAACCAAAACAACTACCTTGAGGAGCTATTTGGAAAGAGGTTTTATATCAACTACCACAACAAATTTCTCTCTTTTACTTTTTCTTAAATAACTTTTCAATGAGAAGACTGCAGGTAAACTGAAACCATGGCATTCATTTTCACAATTCAAAGCTCTAGTAATACCAAAGGCAGAAGGGATGTCTTCTAACACAAAAAAAAACATTTTTTTTTTTACAATTTTCCTTTCAAGTAGTTAGTATTATACGGAGTAAACAATGGTTGAAGAAGAGACTTTTACCTTGTGGTTTTGACCTTTGTTTCTTGTTTTTGATGGCAATCTGTCCATAATGAATGTCCTCTGTTCTCACTGCTGAGTAGACGGCCACTGGATCACTCTCTGGCACTGAAACATATATTACTTTTATAAATAATATTTATAAACAATTATAAATATAATATAAATCTGCAACTCTTGTCATTAAATTACAAGCTTATGTTTAGATTTGTTTATGGCAAATCAATAAAACATGAAAAATACCAAGGTCCAGAGGAACCAGTTCTCAAGAACCACCAAGAATGGGTCATTGTGGTAACCTTTAAGAACCAAAACTACTGCAAGACAGACCTTTTGCAAAATATTTCTCTTGAGTTTCAGAACTTATAGAGACAAACCAGAGAGAAGGCCTACCCTGTCTTGATGAACGACTAAGACAAAGAGGACCCCTGCTGTGTGCCACTGACACAAAGAACCCCTGGTTGCTGCCCTGACTGCTGAGATGCAGCTGGATGAAAGTCAAGCCCTCAAATGGACGTGGAAAAAGGTTTGCAGGTTTGGCATGATTAGGGACAGAACAAACAACATGTGTTTAATGTGTTTACAACGTTAACAGAATGAACTGCATGCTACGCTATGCTACAGGAATATGTGTTGAGTTGTTACTGAAGCTTGGACAAACTTTATTTCACTAAGAATTTAAACACTGATATTACATTAATGTTCATGTGTTCCTCAGATGTTCATTACATTTCCATTACCAAGTATGACCAAGAGTCATTTAGTGGAATCCTCATGTCTATATCTGCTAGCTGTTTCAAAGAGGGTAAATAATCATTTAACTAAATGTTTTTGGTTCTTGATTAAGCAAATCATTCAATAAAACATTACTTGGCCAAATAATGTTTTATTCACCTCATGAATTTGCATTGTGAATTGGTGTGAAAAACATTCCAATTCCTCTAAATTAGTGAAAAGCTAATTTGATCACATCCCAAATTCTTCCAGATAAACTTTGGTTTTCCAACACAAAATCCACCTTAATATGGTTTTCAACCATATTTCCCCTTCCTCGTTGTACATATTTTGTTGCACATAGTTTAGTTTAGTTGAGTTTTACTAGTCTTAGTTAAGAGTTTTAAACTGGAATATGTTTCACTTGAGCTGAATGATTGTTTTTAATAAACTTTTATATTTTGAACAGAAGTTGTGGTGAATTTATTCCATGTATGAGCAAATATAACTGTTTGACCATGATTAGAGCTTGAATCACTCTTTAATTTATTGTACTGACACACAGTTAGTATGGCTGTGTGTCATAAACAGTATATAACAGCTGAAATAATATCTGATTAAATAAGATATTTTACCTCCCGTACAGGGGAGGGCAATAAACATCTTAAGGTATCAGAAATATAAATTCCCAGCGGGCTGGGAATAGAAAAGAATATAAAATAGTTGGGATCTGGAGGTCTGTCCACTTTCTCCACCAGAGGGCGTACGAGATCTCCTGGAGCCGGAGCTGATT
>JAGKQL010001517.1:34967-69248 GCA_018398635.1 Cyprinodon brontotheroides
TGGAGCATGTAACAAAAGTAAATTCCCTCTGGGGTTATTAAAGTATGCCTGATTCTGATTCTGATGTCAAGGAAATGGCAAAACATATATGTTAAAAATATATACGTAATGATATTTTATATTTAATATTTTGATTAAAAAACATGGTAGTAATCAATTAATATGACTCCTATTACATTTTTGTAATACATTAATTTTACAGCAATCATGTCACATAGTGATGTTGACTACTGTTTCCGTCCGCTTCTTGGTAATTTACCTCTCATTATCAATCTCACTAGCCTCTATGTAAAAGTTATAGCATACTGTTGTCTTATGTAAGTAAGTGAACTGTTGGGATCTGGAGGTCTGTCCACCTTTCTCCAGCAGAGGGCGTTCTAGGTCTCCTGGAGCTGAAGCTGACCACCACACCTGCGGCTCATGAGCTCATCAGGAGACCAGCATTTAAGGAGGGGCAGAGCTACAATCCGACGCCAGAGTGTTTGCCAGTTATGGTTAGCAAGCCTGAGCCAACCTGCCTGTCTGAATCTCTGACTCCCCTGAAGCCTGAACCTGAACCTAATCTGCTTTTTGTCCCCTCTGCTTCTCAGGAAGAATCTGCCTGGAAACCTGAAAACTTGGAAGAGTTTCTCATGCGTGAAACCAAGCTGTCTGTTCTCGGAAGAACCCTGGAAATCCTACTCAGTCTGAAACCTGCCTGCCCGCTCTCAGTAAGAGCTGAGAGGGAAGCTCTGAACCTGCTCAGTACGATTATCTGCTCTGCCTAGCCCTCTGCCTGCCTTCAGCCTCTGGACCCTCCTGGTTCCCCCCTTCTACCGCTCTGCTCATCTCTGATCAGGTATAGACCTGCAAACATCCAACCTGCAAGTTGACTGAAAGACTGCTAACCAACCTGTCCCTCTCTGCAGTGAAAACCAGTCGTGACCAGACCGGCGCCCCGTTTATTCCAGAAACCATTGTTCTTTATTGTGATTATTCTTCAATAAACTTTGTGAACTTTTTCCCAGCCTCTGAATGTTCTGCATGTGGGTTAGATCCCTGAAAGCCAACATGACATGAACACTGTATATAGATATTCACCATTTTTTAAAACATCCCATTACCTCTGCACAACACTCACACCGCAAGAATTCGAACCAGTGTCATGGTCTTAGTTCTGTTGTGCTTTACTTTGCTTTGCAATTTTTTGTGAAAAAAACTATTTTTGTCCCCCATGATGCAAAAGTGAAACTCTGCCTATACCTGAGGCCTCTTAGTTATCTAAAACTAAAATCAGGGAAACTCTGACTTTTCCCATTCAAAAAGAGAGTTTCCTCAACCTATGTTTCAATCACCATATTAACATTCTACTCAGAGCTAACCTGGTCAGTAGCAATTTTTCCTTAGTAAACTCTGAGTGTCCTCTGTCTCCGCCCTCCCTACAGAAAATCGTGCTGTTTTATTTCGTGATTTAGTCAGATTTTTGTCAAAGTTTTGGGTATAAAATTGATATGTATCTATCATTATCTAGGTCTGTTGCTGTGGAGGCAAATTGGTCACAATTTATTACAAATACACATATGTGATTCACACATGCACAAGTTCACACACACATTACAGGATCCGCACACGCACAGCATGATTCAGGCAAGCATACAAGATTGTTTACATTGTTTTACTCATTTTTCTATCTTTATTTGATTATACAGTATATGTTGGGATCCGGAGGTTTGCCCACTAGAGGGCACCGAGAATCCCTTCCTGAGGGCTTCTGCTGTCTGTTGGGATCCAGAGGCTTGCCCACCAGAGGGCGCCAAGGATCCCTTCCTGAGGGCTTGTGCTCACCTGCAACGACTGTCTTTAATCTCCTCATCAGCCTTGGGCCTACTTAAGGAGGAGGAGGAGACTAACACTCCAATGCCAGAGTGTTTGCCAGTTACGGTGGAACCTGCCTGTAACCTGAAACTCTGGAGAGGGCTTTGTAGACTGTACCCCAGAGGACCAGGAGTGAGATTGTGAGTGAGATCTGAAAGCATTGGTACTTGCAAGAAGGGCCGTAACTACCATTTAGGACACTGAAGTAATGTCTTCTGTATTTTATTTATTTATTATTTATGTTTTGTGATATTTAAACTCTTAAAATAAATTAAACTGAAACTATATGTAGAATGATGATCTTCATTTCCCACAAAAGTGTGAGGTGTTTTATGTTTGAAGACCCAAGAGTAGTGCGACTGAAAGGTTTGGGCATGCCTTGCTGCACACCATCATCATGCACTGTCGGACTAGTAACCGCCACGGAAAGGTTAGAGATGCCCTTAGTGAGTCCGTCAGTCACGGCAGTCACTGGAAGAGGAACACATCAAGCTAAAAATGCAGATGGAGAGCAGTTTAAGTTGTAGAGGACTTTGAGAAAAACATTTTTTAAGAGGAAATTTTTCAGCCCAGCGAGCTACTCATCCAGCAAGGGCAAATCAAACCAAAGTTTATTTAACTCTGTTAGTACTGGTTGTCAATCAATTCCCAGCAGTTGAATCAAGATTCATTATGCAACTGATATGTCAGCGACATCTTACGCTGAAAATTAAACATCTGTTCAGCGTTGATTTCTGAGCTTTGGATGCTGAAGCTGTTTTATATTTCTGCAGATGCCGAAACTGAATGCAGCAAATTGATACAGAGCACATTAAGGGGGACAAGCAGTTGTGCACAGAAACAAAAGAACACATCCTGTTAATTTTCAAAAAAAAAGCCTAAATAATTTTCTGGGGTAACTTGCCCTTACTTAGAGTAAACATAATGGTCCATCAAAAAGCTTCAGAATGCCCAATTTTTTATTTACAACAAAATTTCGTTATTTACTGCTCTCATGACATTTCCATGTCTTAAAAGGCAGCAGTGAGCAAATGTAAACATTGTTGGGGGAAAAAAAACATGGTACAAAGAAATGCACAACTGTATTCATACATTTATATCATTGCTTAAATGTGCATATTTGACTGTGTTGATATTTCTCACAAAAGGGAAAATAGGATAGGGAGGAAAATGATAAGTCTAAACAACCTCCTCTTTGGGTCAAGCAGCAAGAGGAGCAGTGAGGAGAGAGATAGAGAGAGAGAACACTTACCGAAGAAAGAAGATACTGCGCCAGAGCTGTATATGTATTAAAAGTCAAATGTTTATTGCATGTTACTTGAATTATTGTGTGAGATTATAATAGAAATATGTTCAAATGCTGACTTTCCATAACAAGAGTGAAGAGATTAGGCACTACTATTAACATAATGTAATAGGGCTAATACTGAAGTAAATATGAAGCAACTTATGTCAATCATACTGGAATTTCTTTTTTGACACAATTATATCCACTTAGATAGAAGTTTCAAAAAGTAGAAGACATAAAATTCAAGTGTAAGTTTATAATGCCTGAAATGTCTCACGAGGAACAAGGAACAGAGAGATGTGCCACCTAGCATATTCAAAAGTCATAATGATGTTGCTTTTGCTCCTTAAGATTAATTATTACTAGATTTAAATAATGGGGTTAAAAACTGTTACCTGTGCGACACTGCTGAGCTCACCTAGAAGTTCTGACCCTTGACCTCAGTATTTTTTGGGCCCTACATATTGCCCTGCTTTCAACAGACATTGTGCTGGAAAGTGGGCAAGCAGATGATGAAAGGGATTCACAATAGGACACATTTCAAAAAGAAAGATATTCCTGGTTTAGGTCTTTGGCTGGAATACCATCACATCCCGTGAAGAGAGATGATCATTTACCTCTTTATATATATGCTAGTCAACTTGATTGGGAAATGTTTTCCAGGTGTGCAGCAACACGGGTCAGCACAGCCACCAGCAAAGACCCTGTATGTGATGCAGAGCTCACTACCACCAGAAAAACAGCAAAACCAAAGAGTCCCTAACTGAAATGGAGCAGTGGAAACTAGAAAGCATCTCACACCTTTGAGTGCAAACTGACACATTTAACCACATAGCAGAAAAAAAGGTGCTACTGATGCATGGATGGAAATAATTAGCACAAAAGATCGTACCACAGTAAGAAACTAGGCCAGAGTAAATATGCTGGGATTAAGAGTAAGCTTTGGTTTAAGCTTTGCATTCGAAAATATATTAAAAGTTAAAAGAGGAAAAACACTCAAAGTAATGTTAAAGATAGACTCAATTTGTAAATATACAACAGATATATATAGAAAATACACCCATTTTTTAAAAGTTTTTTTCACTTTCTTTCCGGTTGCTGACAACAACTACATGATTTTACTAGTCGAAATGTTTTTTTGTTTCTCTTATAATCATGTTTTCTCCAAGAAAATCTTTCCAATTAATTGAATTCAAAGCCATTAAGTCTAAATGCCAAAAAAACCTTTACCAAGGAGCATATACATACACATGGTAGGCAGCAGTCCCCAACTAATGTATTAAGGGTGTTTAAATATTCTGTTTGTTCTAAGAAAAAGCAGTTGACCAGTTTCATAATAAATACTGTCTTTATGGAGAAGAAGACAAAAGAAGGCTGTGTAGAAATAAGAGACAACAAGATGAGGAAGAGAAACTGGGATGCTGGAGGCATCTTAGCAAAGACTTCCACAGATTCCTGGGGGAACCCAAGAGTCCTAGGTTGTCCGCTGGACCTATTGGAACACCTCCCAAGGGATCCATCAATAAGGCTTCCAAAAAAGATGGCAGAGCAATCTGAGCTGATTCCTCTGTATATGAATCTCTCCTTTGAGCCTCTCCCTGATGACTGAGCTCCATCCCCACCACTAAGGGAGTGCCTAGCAACCCTGGAGCAGGCCTAGGTTCCTGTATAGTTTATAAAAAGCATTGGACAAACTCAGAAAAACTCTCTTATCCTGCTGTAAAGACCAACGCATTATTATGGAGCCACACACATGCTTAATGTCCAACTGTCAAGTTGGACAACTGCGTTGGTCTTTGTATTGTTTAAAATTTGTTTTAAGATGAAGTATGGTTTGCTTCCTTCACAATTAACAACCACAGAAAAGGATAAAATCAGAGACTCAGCATACACAGAGTGAAATTGGCCTTCCTCCACAACGGTCCCAGTGTAGAGGGCAGCAAACAGAGTAGACGCCTTTAACGTCTCTCAGGGAGTATTTTCTCTGAGCAACTACAACGAGCGAGCCTCTCTTACAGCTACTCTACCTGATTGTCTGAGTCTGCCTGGACCCTATCAGACCTGTCATAGTGTGTTTTTTGGATCTCTGACTTGTTTACTGTGCCCTGCCCCTGGATTGTCCCCTGCATTGTGTCTGCATCTTGGATCACCTGGCTTTGACTCTGGACCTGTTTTTGGACACCGAACTCTGGTTTTTCCCCTCGATCATTCTGCCTCTCTGCTGTTACAGATATGATCACGTGCATTCACTTGGACCAAGGATTAGCTATCAAAGAATGATTCCTTTGTATCAGCCTGGTCAGATTCAGGAATCCTTTGAGGTTCCCGAGTGATGTCACATGCCAACCAGCATCTTCTGATAGGCTCCTCTTGAAGCCTCTTTGCAAACACTGAGATGGTTAGCGATCCAGAATTCAACATTAGATATATCTCCCTCTGTTCCAGCTGTCCAATCTCCTTCCAGAAGTTCCAGTTGCTGACTCTGGTAAATCCCTCCCAATCTGCGGCAGTTTCACATTCCGATAAACTGTTATCCCATGTTGTTCTGGTTGTATTTTTGGTTCTTCTGGTTATTCATTGATTTCTCACTATAACGGGAACCATTTATTTTAGTTTAACTTCCAGACCTTCTGTTTCACTGCTTGCTACGCGGAGTGGGGAGAGCTTTAAGCCACATGGTAAAAGACGCATCAGAAAACATCTCCTACTGCACCTTTATACTTTGCCAAGTCAGCTCTCTCTACAGTCAGTGGAAAATTTTACCAACTGAGGTAACGCCATGTACAAGCTATCCAGCATTTCCACAGTTAACTAAAAATATTGTTGCTATCAAAGCAGAATTTGCAGTCAGTGATGAATGTATAAGCTGTTAGGATTACCCTTATTGATGATATGTGAGTGTTATGTCTAGTGTGAGGGATTGCATTTGAATCTATGAGTCGATGCAATCCTCTTGTTTTTCCTTACATAGAAAACTTCAATTCAATTGGACGATGATCTGATGAACTGTAAAGTGCCTTGAGATGACGTGTTGTGAATTGGCACTATATAAATAGACTGAATTGAATTGAGAAGTTCAGATTACCCACCCTTTTTGGAGTCTTTAGAGGGGGTACTGGAGGTACTGGGGGTCCCTCCTTGGGACTCCCTTGTTTTTCTGGGGGACTTCAACGCTCACGTGGGCAATGACAGTGAGACCTGGCCAGGCGTGGTTGGAAGGAATGGCCCACCTGACCTGAACTTGAGTAGTGGTCTGTTGTTGGACTTCTGTGCTCATCATAGATTGTCCATAACGAACACCATGTTCAAGCATAAGGGTGTCCATATGTGCTCTTGGCACCAGGACACCCTAGCCCGTAGTTCAGTGATCGACTTTGTTGTTGTTTCATCTGACCTGCGGCCGTATGTCTTGGACATTCGGGTGAAGAGAGGGCGGAGTTCTCCACCGAACACTACCTGGTGGTGAGTTAGCTCCGATGGTGGGGGAGGACGCTGGTCAGACCTGGTAGGCCCAAACGTATTTGTTGCTAGAGAGATCAATCAGAATGAAAAACTGAAGTATGTCAAATGGTCGATTGACTCTGAAGCATCAAAACATATGACATGTTCAAAAGAAATACTTTGGGACTACCAAAAATTAACAAAGCCAAAATCTGTGAAATTGGGCAATGGCAGAGTAGTCGATGCCCAAGGACTTGGTAATGTTTTTTTGTTTGTTTTGTTTTTTTGAAGAGTATGCGTTGCGAGTGGGGGCACTAGGGTGGGAAGGTGTGATCGAGACTGTGTATTTTTTTTTCTTTTACTTATCAGGTGCAAGCTTTTCCCCGCTGCTCTTGGGGGCTTCAACATTGCGGTGGCTGGGGGATTTCTCTCTGGGGATCCCTTTGGGCCTCTGGGTCCTCCAGCATTTGCCTCTGTGCTCTGGGGGGGGGCAGGTCTTTGGCTCTTCACAACCACATTTGAGCAATAGCCATGTTAGAGGCTAAGACAATCATGATTCCCGTAGACAGTGTGGAGAGATAAGCCATTGCTCTGCTGAGGAAGAAGGACTTCTCTCGGATACATGTCCCTTTAGAAGTACATAGTTACAGGCCTGCTAAGGTCCAATGAGGGGAAGCTGATTAA
Organism: Cyprinodon brontotheroides; assembly: GCA_018398635.1. Classification (NCBI taxonomy): domain Eukaryota; kingdom Metazoa; phylum Chordata; class Actinopteri; order Cyprinodontiformes; family Cyprinodontidae; genus Cyprinodon; species Cyprinodon brontotheroides. Next base: position 42,235 of record JAGKQL010001517.1, read on the forward strand.
ACGTCCAGACCAAATCTGTCCATACAGCCTATTATGTAGACAACTTAATGCAATCCTTTTCTGAACCAAAAGAGGCAAAGTTGCTGATCGAGAGGATGAGAGAGTTACTCCTCCAAGGTGGATTTGAGATAACACAGTGGGCTCGCAACCTCCCTGAATTGGTTACTTATCTGCCCAGTGCCAGGTCAGAAAGCTGTGAACTGTGGTTGAATTTCAGTAGCGTTGATCACCAGGAGTCCAAATTGGGTCTCAGCTGGCACTGCATTTGTGAAATACAGGAGTTGACCTCCCCAGAGCAGTGGAGGTACATGAACTCTGATAAAAAGAGAAAAGGGAAACCGCTGTCAGAGCTCACCATCTCCAGCCTCTGGTCACAGGGCCCACACCCTCCTCAAAGACAAAGAGTCCTGAAACCTGGCCAAAACCACAAACAGAGTTCTCAGATTGTGGCATTGAAGAACTCAGAAAGACTGCTTTCTGTAGCTTTACATCTATATCACATAGTCTACCAGATCCTGCACAGAGCAAATCATTATAGGAACAGGTTCTGGCCACTCACCAATCCTGCATGGCGGCTGCCACCTCCTTCACTGCTGCCACGCGTCTGGAGGCTGAAACTCAGCTGCTTTGCTGTGCACAGGAGGACAGCTTCCCAGAAGAGGTCTGAGCCCTCCAAGCTGGTGACTCTGTGCACCCAACTAGTCGTATTAAAACTCACCTGAATATGACAGCATCAGTGGACTGATCAGAGTCAGCCGCCTGCGCCAAACTATAGATGTAGACTTTGACAGATTGTTTTAGACTCTCTTAGTAAAGATTGGATATTGAATAGAGAAACACTGGGGATCATCTACAAATGTCTGACTACTAGATGTATTCAATTGGATATCCTCCCTAGCCTTGACACCGACTCTTTAGCTTCAACCAGCCGCATGCTCCTCATGTTCTTAACGTTCTTGAAGCGTGTTCTTACCAAGACAACGCGCGTCAAATACGCGCGTTTTCCTAATATGATAATAATGTCCTTCTTTCTTTTCCGATAGCCAATGCATTTTAATTGGTTGCATCCAATCACTGATCAAGGCAGCCAGACCAAGAAAGTTCAGACGGCGGAAAGAGCGGAGAAATTTCGGGAAAACTGATGTTTTTAGTGGGTTAATTTCAATCTTAACATGATAATTAGATGAAAATAGTGGCATTCTTGGCTTGCCATATAATTTCAATCTTAACATGATAATTAGATGCGAATAGTGGCATTCTTGGCTTGCCATATAACGCTTCAGCTGCTCAAGATGCGCTGCGGGACCTTTTGCTGCGCCTTGACAAGCTTCAACCATTGACTTTACATGTATACTAGTTGCTCCTGTTGCCTTTGCTGCTTTTGGTGTGAACGAAGCATTACAAGAATCCTGAGGGTTAAAATAGGTAATACAGCAAGTTTTCTTTTGTATGAATGCGCTGTTTTGCAATTATTGTGACAGAGGATGAAGAAAGTAACCTTTTTAAAAAAAAAAAAATTTATGCTTTCTGTTATCAGCTTTGTTATTATCTAATGTTACCGTCAGACTGGTACATTTTTATATTGAGCATTTTCAAGGAAGGCTGACGTACTTTTGGGCAAATACGACACAAGCCACCTGCTTCAATATGTCAACTGTGCAGCATATTGACTAAGATGATTGAGAAAGTCTGTAATAATTACCAGTATGTTGATAAAATCACAACATCTAAAATGACTAGATATTTAAAATTTCCAATTCTTCCTAAATATAAAGAAATAAAGTTTAAATTAATGAATTTCATCCCTCAAAGGAGTTTATAAGAGAAAGATTTTATTTGATTTATAGTATTTCTGTGTTTTTGAAACACATGTAGAAACAACTAAACATTTTTTATGAGTGTAGTAAATCAAATGTTAAAGAAATTACTATAAAATTATGTAATAACTTAATTACATATCTTTTGATGTATTTTTTTGTCATTTTAATATACCCAGTTGAGTTTATTTCTCAAAATAAACAATGTACAAATAAAAGTGCAGTAGGAGATCTTGGAAAAACAATTCCAGCAACTTTTTTTTTTAATATACACAACCATGCCTCTCCCTTCAGACCACCCCACGAAACCACGCCTTCAAAACACATGAACATGCATGCTGTCTGCAGCGCATCCAGAGCAGCAGGAGCAGAGCTGATGATGCAGCTGAAGCAGCGTTTCACTGATCTAGGAACTGGCAGGGAGACAGTAACCTGACTCCGCCAGATGGATTTGATCCGCATATCCATCTGGAAACCTTCCGTTGAAGTAATTTTGGGAAGGGGCGAAAATACTGGTTAGCTGATTGGCCTATGTTGGTGATAGACGGGCCAAATAAACCAATCAGATCAACGAAGCATATGACGTACTAACAGAGCGACAACGAAAACACAACAAGCTAGGCTACTTTTGCCGAAACCAGTTGGGAGAAGAGCAAAAACATCTTTTCCTCTGAGAAAAGTCTCCAGAGCAGTGTTTTGCTCTTCTTTCAGTAAAGAAATACTCTGTAATTCCGATAAAACTTGCTCGATAGCCACGCTAACGCTAGTTTCATCGGCTGAAGCTGCCATGTTCTTTAGACTGAACTGTCGCGCTTCTCATTGCGTCACACCTCAACCCGCCTCAAAGCCAACGCTGATTGGACGTTCGTTTGGTGAACGGCTCCAAATTTTCTTTAACGGAGTCTCCAGACTGATCTGCGAGTGAAACCTTGAAAGCTCGCGAGATCAGGATGGTCTCACGAGGCTAGGGAGACAGGCAGCACTGATGATACAGATCAGCATGATCACTCCTCTGAAACAGTTTATTAACGACCAAATTAATTTAAAATGCCGAAATCTGTTGGCAAAACATGTTCACTTTTATTATCCTGGTGCCTGCAGTTTGAATTACGGACATGAAAAACGCCTTACAGCCGCCACGTCAAACGCAAAGAGGCAACTGGGCCAGAGGCTGCTGTTGAACAGGATTCCCAGTGACAGCGCACTGCCGGTATGTGGGGGTCTGAGTGGCTCCAACAGAAATAATATGTGAAGGCAGGATGGTAATCTGGTTGAACTGACTGCACTTAAGAGGTTTTCAGGTGGACTTTCTCTCTTCAAAATTGATTCAAACTAATTTTACCCACTGATCAAAGCAAATATAGCTGCCGTTGTTACAGGCAAAAAAAGGATAGGGTAGCTCCACCCAAAGCGCATCAGACCCACTTTTCCACCACGCAGCCAGAGCAGCAACCGGGATTTTGGTCGACCAAAGTGCAGCACATAGGAGAGACTGACACGGGAGAGGATTTTCACTCCTGTCCCGTCCCACTCCCACAGAAAAAAATTGTGTCCCGTCCCGATCCCGCGCCAGAGTAGAAATCTAAATCCTGTCCCGTCCCACTCCTGGTGAAATTACTCCCACTCCCATCCCGCTCCCATTCAGAATGACTCCCGCTCCTGCACCACTCCCATTCTTGTTGTTTTTGAGCGCGGGTGAAAAACTCAGAGCAGAAGCACTGTTGGTTTTTGGGTTGTGTAGTTTTTTAGCATTAGTGTATAGTGTAGGCTTCAAGGAAAAAAACTACAAAATGGCGGCGCCAGTACTGGATTTTTTTTCATTCTGTTTTATTTATTTTTTTGGCATCGATCCTATTTTTTTTTAGTTACTATTGGTTTGCTCCTGCTCCCGTCTGCTCCCGTTAATGTTTAATTCTGTACCGTCCCAATCACATGATCGTTACTAATACTGACTCCCATCCCATGGGAATCCCACGGGAATCCCGAAAAAATGTCAGTCTCTAGCGCATAGTCGAAACAGGGAGCCAGCAGGGGACGGAGCGACCAAACCTGACCCAGTTGATGCTAGCCTGGACACCTGGGTCCCCGTGCTTCCCTCCGCCTGCCTTACCGGCCCCCAGCCCCCTTCCTCCAGCTGAGGACGGGCGGCCCATGGCTCTCTGCTGAGGTCCGGATCAGTCAGCGGCACAGCAGTCGACACTTCATAACCCCCTAGAAAAAAAGTGTCATCCTTTTCAGAAACCCAAATCTGGTCACCCTAGCAAAGATGCTTCAGCATCGCATCGGAGCTAAACTTGTACTAGCATCAAAAATAAAGCAGGACGCATGTTTCTGCTGCCTCTGCTGCTTTAGGTGTGAGCATAGCATAACAGGATGTCTGTGTGTGCAGGTAAATATTACTGTACAGAATTATTAGGCAACGTAATAAAAAAACAAATATATACCCATCTCACTTGTTTATTTTCACCAGGTAAACCAACATAACAACTCAAAATTCAGAAATAAACATTTGCGACATCAAAAACAAACAAAAATAATAATCAGTGACCAATATAGCCACCCTTCTTTACCATGACGCTCAAAAGCCTTCCATCCATAGATTCTGTCAGCGTCTTGATCTGTTTGCGATCCACATTGCGTGCAGCAGCCTCCCAGACACTGTTCAGAGAGGTGGACTGTTTCCCTCCCTGTACATCTCACATTTCATGAAGGATCACAGGTTCTCCATGGGGTTCAGTGAACAAGGGGGCCATGTCATTTTTTCTCCTTTTAGACTGTTTCTGGCCAGCCACGCTGTGGTGTATTTTAATGCGTGTGACGGAGCATTGTCCTGCATGAATATCCTGTTTTTCTTGAATGATGGCGACTTCTTCTTGTACCACCGTTTGAAGAAGGTGTCTTCCAGAAACTGGCAGTAGATCAGGGAGTTGATCTTGACTCCATCATCAACCCGAAAGGTCCCACAAGCTCATCTTAGATGATACCAGCCCATGCAAGTACCCCACCTCCACCTTGCTGCCGTCTGAGTCGATAAGGAACTTGCTGCCCTTTACTGATCCAGCCTGGTGCCTGTCCATCTGGCCCATCAAGACTCACTCTCATTTCATCAGACCAAAACACCTTGGAGAAATCAGTCTTCACATATTTCTTGGCCCAATCTTGACATTTTCTCTTTAGTGTCTTGTTCAAAGATGGCCTTTTTCAGCTTTCCTTACCTTGGCCTGGTCTTTGAGTATTGAGCACCTTGTGCTTCTCGGCACTCCAGGCATATTGCAGCTCTGAAATATGGCACAACTGGTGGCAAATGGCTTACTGGCAGCTTCACGCTTGATCCTTCTCAAATCATGGGGAGCTATTTTGCGTCTTCTTTTTTCAAGATGCTTCTTGCGCCCCTGTTGTCTATTTGCCATGAACCGCTTGATTTTGCTGATGACGCTTGATTTTCTGCAAAGCTCTGAAAGCAATTTTCAAACTGCTGCACTTTTCTGAAGACTGTAATTTCTCTTTTATGGCCCATTTTGCCAAAGGAAAGTAAGTTGCCTAATAATTAAGCACACCTTATATAGGGTGTTGCTGTCATTAGGCTACACCCCTTCTCATTACAGAGATGAACACCACCTGATTTACTTAATTGGTAATTGGCTTTAAAGCCTATACAGCTTGGAGTAGGACATGTATAAAAAGGATGATGTGGTTGAAATACTCATTTGCCTAACAATTCTGCACACAGTGTAGTCTGCACAAAAGATGGAGGGGTGCACTGGTGTGTCGACTACCGGCATCTGAGTAATTGGACAACAAAGGATACGTATCCTCTGCCAAAGATTGAAGAGTTTTTAGATGTGCTGGGTGGAGCAACAGTCTTTTCCACTCTTGACCTACAAAGTAGATATTTGCAGATGAAATGAATGTGGATGAAAAAAACGTGGAAAGACAGCGTTCATCAAAAAGGATGGACTATACAAGTACACCAAGATACCCTTCAGGTTGTTTAACACCCCTGGGTGATTTCAGAGGGCAATGGAGTTAGCCTTGTGTGGCCTTCAGTTGGACAAGCTACTGATTTACCTGGATGATGTGGAAGAGAGCCTGGATTACCTGACTGAAGTTTTTGGAAGACTGCAGAGCTTTGGGCTGAAACTGAAACCGTCAAATTGCCAACTCCTAAAGGAAGAAGTCCTATTCTTGGGACACGTCATTAGTGGTGAAGGCATAAGACCAAATTCAGCACTTGTGAAGGATGTACAAGACTGGCCACACCCTACAGGCAGGCGAGAACGCCAAGCCTTCCCAGGACTGTGTTACTATTAGAGAAAGTTTGTCCCATCCTTTGCTGAACTAGCGAGCCCATTGATGTACCTCTTGAAAAAGGAAGTCCAATTTGAATGGGGGGAGGAACAAAGAGAAGCCTTCCTGCACTTGAAAGAAAAGCTCACCTCATCTCCAATACGGGCATACCCTACTATTGAGGGGAAACTCATCCTTGACACAGATGCATCTAATCACAGCACTGCTGTCTTAAAATCAGTGCGGTGAAGAGAGAATAATTTCTCATGCAAGCAATCACCTGACCTCAATACAGCAGAGATACTGTGTAACCAGACAAGAGCTATTTGCTGTGATCAGTTCCAGCATTACCTTCTGGGAAGAAAATTTCTCTTGCTCACAGACCACAACAGTTTGGTATAGCTCTACGGGTTCAAGAATCCACAAGGCCAATTAGCAAGATGGTTGAAAGAAATGAGCCAGTATGACTTTGCGATTGAGCATAGAGAAGGAAGGAGACTGCGACTGCTATTAAGCAGGGTAAGATGTGGCCTCTCTACCATGCCATGGGTGTGCACACTGCCAATGACTTGACCGGTAATGGGCCAAGTTCATTGAGGATGTGGATGATGTGGTTCCCCTTGCAGTCAGGTGTGTAACAACAAATGAAGATGATGGAAATCCAACAGAAGAACAACTAAAAGATCCACTGACAGAAGAGACTGGCATGCTTGCTACAAACTAGCTTCAGCCGGTAACTCAAGAAGAATGGGTATTACGGCAGCGCAAAGACCCTGCTCTATTCAAGCTACATCAGTGGATTGAATAAGGAGAACTAGCCACACAAAATGAGGTGTCCCATGAAAGTCCTGCTGCCAGGAAGTACTGGCTTTACTGGCCCCAGATTGAGCTGCACAATGGAGTTCTGGTCTATCGTTGGGAGAGGGTGGATGGAGGACAACCACGTTACTTGCTGCTAGCACCAGCTTCAATGCAGATCGAATTAATCAAGGCATGTCATTATCCACCTCAAGGGGTTGAGCTGGGAATCAGCAAAACTCTACAATGCCTGAAGCAGAGCTATCACTGGTATGGGATGGAAGGTGATGTGCAGCTCTTTGTACAAAAATGCCAGAGATGTACCACATGCAAGACTACTGGGCCAAGAACAAAATCAGCACTGCAGTCGTACCAGGCCGGGGCTCCCTTGAACCGCCAACATTTGGACATGCTGGATCCCTTTCCAGTATCCACAGCAGGCAATAAGTACATTCTGGTCATCATAGACCAGTTCACACGGTGGGTGGAAGCTTATGGGGTACCGGATCAAGGAGCAAAAACCAAAGCTAGAATACTCGTGTATGACTTCATATCACGTTTTGGTTGCCCCCTGGAACTCCACAGCGAGCACTAAAACTAGATCTACACCATACCACCATGTGTCTAATAGCCGAGTTGAAAGATTCAATAGAACTCTCCAGCAGATAGTATGCTGCTATGTGGACCAGAATCAAAAGAACTGGGATGAGCATCTTCCCTTGCTTACGCTAGCATATAAAAGCACCAAGAATGACAGCACAGGATTCAGCCCAAACAGACTTATGCTGGGCAGCGAGGTCCACCAACCAAATGACATCTGGTCAGGTGCAGCAGAGCTCAGAAGTGACAGATGTGAGGTTCCGGAGTTTCTGAGTGAGCTGGAGCAGGGCTTGAAGAAGGCTGTGGAATTGATTATTAGACTCTGCTTTTTCTTGATTAAACCAAAGTAACAATGTTCCATTCTTTATGCTGAGAAGTAGGAAAAGGAAGGAAGTGTGCAAAGAAGCAGTATTCTTCCATAGTTTAGATAAGGGAGAAACATAGATAAACATGTCTTTATCATTCTCACGTCCTGTTTCTTGATGACGGAAAACTATTGTCTGAAATGTTTATCTGATTGAATTATTGTCCCTGATGAACTAAAGTGTTTGTCTTAGGAAGAGTCATTGTTGGTGTGTCTGGAGTCTCCTTATGAGCAGGGGTGGGAAGCTATCCCGCGAGAGCCACATGAACAGTTGAGCTGTTTGTGTCGTTCTCCTCTGCAGACTAAAATAAAACTTCTTCCTTGCATATCAACTCTCAGTGCTCATTTTTACTTCACACAGCTCAAGAAGTGCTAGAAAACACCCAAAAACTAACCTATGATGTCAGGGCCAAAGGAAGACCATATGCTGTTGAAGATATAGTCTGTGTCAAGGACAGTACCAAGAAAAAGGGATTCAGTTTGAAGCTGAATCCCTTTTTGAACCACCATGGAAGGGCCCTAGCATCATTTCCTGCCATAGACATTTAGTCAATACTTACTGAATATGTACTGAAGGGACTAAGTATTCTTGGAGGGGGGCTGTGCAGGTAATGTCTTGGTTCAGTTATAGGACTTTACAGGACCTGATGACTGATGTAAGTGTAATGTTACGTTTGGCCTCTAGAGTGTAGTTGGATCATTGGTGATTAATGAGTTTAGTTGTTTGATAAGCTGCAAAGGAGACACCACCGGCCCTGACGAGAGGAAAATTCCTCGTTGGAGCTAGGCATCATTGCAGCCTGTTGTTTTCATCTAACAAGTCAGTAAACTGTTCAACTTCATCATGCATTCCTGTCGTGTCATTTCCACGCATCAGAGATTGTGAGTAGCGTATATGCATGTTGGGATCTGGAGGTTTGTCCACTTTCTCCACCAGAGGGCGCACGAGATCTCCTGGGGGCATGAGCTGACTGCTACACCTGTCTTCAATCTGCTCATCAGGAGGCTCCTACTTAAGGAGGTGGAGTGTTAGCCAGTAATGGTACAGCTAGACCTGAGCCAACCTGCCTGACCTTTTCTGTGTTTTTGCGTGAACCTGCCTGATCCAAATCTTTCTCTCTGCCTACAGAACCTGACCTGTCTGAAAACCTGAAACCGGAAAAGTTACTCAGTCCGGAATCTGCCTGCCTGCATTCGGTCAGTCTCTGCCTTAGCCCTCAGCCCTCTGCCTGCCGACAAACCTCCTGGACCCTCAGGGTTATCCCCGTCCTGCTGATCTGTTAAAACTCCAGAGCAGGTATTTACTCAATCATCTGACTAACTAGCTAACATCCCTGGAAATATAACTAACCTCTCTGTTCTCCATAGTGGTGATCCCCCGTGACCAGTCGGACCAACCCAGTTCCAGTGCACATTTGAAAACTCTGTCAATAAATCTTTGAACTTTTCTCTGGTCTGCTGAGTGTTCTCTGCATGTGGGTTAGGCACACCTTAATCCCATCATGACAGAACACTCTGGCCAGCTCATGAGCTAGCCCCGCAGACTCCACTCAGGAGGACCTTGGAACAACAACAAGTCCTCATTCAGAGCCACGACAATCTCACCCTCCGTGGATTAAGGAGAGTGGACATCGGTGCTGAAGCTAACAGCTCCCTACAGGAAATTACAGACTTTCTCTGTAGATCCAGCTCTCCTGAATGCTACACACCCGCCGCAGAAGCCGCTCAGCTTCCAGATCCGGGTTCCAGTCCATCTCTCGGGTCAGAGATACACACGTCATTTCCTGAGTTCGCCCTTCTCTCCCCGAAAGATTTTTCGGAGATCCAAGTAAGTGCAGAGGATTTTTGTTCCAGTGCTCACATTTTACTTTTCAACCATTCACCACAGATTTCTCGCAAGATGGAAGGAAGATATCCTTTATTTTGTCTCATCTGTCTGGTAAAGCCTTGGAGTGGGCGGAGGCCAAATTTTCTTCCAATACTGAATACAATTGCTCATATGATGATTTTGTTAATGAATTTAAACAAACATTTAATCAGGAGACAGATAAGACCACTGAATCCCGAGGATTGTTGGAATTAAAACAAGGGAACAAAACAGTGGCAGATTTTTCTATCGACTTCCGGATCAAAGCGGACGCTTCCGGGTGGGGAGAAACGGCGCTTAAAAGCGCTTATTTTCACTCCCTAAATGAGTCAATAAAGGATGAGTTGGCAACTCTAGATGAGCCTAAGACGTTGGAGGATCTGATAAAACTAACCATCCGTCTAGATAACACACTGCGAGCCAGATCATTAACCAAATCCAAGAGCAGATTTTTTGCTGTCACCACACTTCCTGAAAGCTCTGTTGAAAGAACTAACCAATTATCTTCTCCCACTGTGTCTTCAGAAGCAGAACCCATGCAGATCGGTCACACCAGACTCACGTCTGAAGAAAAACAACAGAGATACAGACAAAATCTCTGCCTGTACTGTGGTGAACCTGGACATGTCGCAACATGTCATCTAAGGTAAAAGCCGGGGTCCGCCAGAGGAGATGAGTCTGGCGGACCATCTTCAAACAGGAAAATATCCTCGACTTCAGTTACCTGCAACTCTGTTTTTCAAGGACCAGTCCTTATGCTTGTCGGCTATGATTGATTCTGGCTGTGAACGTAACCTAACTGACTCCAGTTTGGTCAAACAACTAAATCTAGAAACCAATCCTTTGACTAAACCTCTGACAGTAACTGCCTTAGATGGAAAACAATTACCTCAAATCACGCATCAAACTAAACCACTTGAGCTGCTAATCTCTGGAAATCATAGAGAGAGCATTTCCTTTTTCGTTTTTCAATCCGCTAGTTCACCCCTGGTTCTGGGTTTTGATTGGCTACAACTCCACAACCCTCATATGAAACTGGTCTAAGAGACATGTGAGAATCCTGGTCTATTCCCTGTCATAGTTCCTGCCTCTGGCGCGCCAAGACTCCTGACTCAGTCGCCCGCCAGCTAACCTTCAGGAGGTTGACCCGCCTGATATCTCAACCGTTCCTTCAGACTACCATGATTTGGCTCATGTTTTCAGTAAGACCAAAGCTGTTTCTCTTGCTACTCGCACAGCCCATATGACTGCACCATTGATCTTTCTTCCTGGGGCCCCTCTCCCTAACAGTCGGAAACATAATATCTCCAGAACCTGAGAGAGAGACTATCGAGAAATACATAAATGAATTCCTAGCCGCTGGAATAATCTCTTTTGACCATCCTCCCTCTCCACTAGGAACCGGGTTTTTCTTAGTGAAGAAGGGCGAATCTAGCGACCCACCATCAATTATAGATGGGTTAAATCAAATAACCGTCAAGAATAAATATCCGTTGCCTCTGTTAGCCTCTGCTTTTGAACCGGTTCAGGGCGCCACAGTTTTTTCCAAGTTGGACCTGAGAAATGCCTATCACCTTCTCAGAATTCGCGAAGGAGATGAATGGAAGACAGCCTTCAAGACACCTCTAGGGCATTTCGAATACTTAGTTATGCCTTTCGGTCTGACAAATGCTCCTGCTTGTTTCCTGGCTCTGGGTCCGTCTGGTTCTGCAAAGACTTCTGGAAAATAAATTATTTGTGAAGGCTGAAAAATGTGAGTTTCATCGTCCATCTGTCACTTTTCTAGGTTTTGTTCTCGAGGGCGGACGGGTGAAACCATCAGAAGAAAAAATCAAGGCAGTTCTGGATTGGCCCACTCCTGAGAATAGGAGACAACTGAAAAGATTTCTGGGTTTTGCTAATTTCTACTGCCGCTTTATCAGAAATTACAACAAAACAGCCCAACCACTAACAGAATTAACATCTGTCAAGAGAACCTTTTATTGGTCCACAGAAGGTGAAGCAGCTTTTAAGACACTCAAGACTCTGTTTTCCCAAGCACCCGTCCTTATTCAACTGGACCCCTCCAAACAGTTCATTTTGGAGGTGGATGCATCTGACTCAGGGGTGGGGGCTGTTCTGTCCCAAGAATCAGATTCAGACCAGAGAACTCATCCGTGTGCATTTTTCTCCCGCAGACTCACCCCTGCTGAACGTAATTATGACGTCAGTGACAGAGAACTTCTCGCTATAAAACTGGCTTTGGAAGAATGGCGGCCTTGGCTGGAGGGCGCAGAGCATCTCATTCTGGTATGGACAGACCACAAAAATCTCTCTTACATTCAGTCAGCTAAAAGATCCAATCCCCGTCAGTCCCGTTGGTCTTTATTTTTCTCCCGGTTCAACCTGATCATCTCCTACCGGCCTGGCTCTAAGAACACTAAACTTCACGCTTTGTCCCGCCTCTACGCTCCTGATGAATCTGAGACTCCGGCAAGTATCCTACCAGCTAGCTGTACTGTAGCAACCGTCTCCTGGGAGATCTCTGATCAGATTAAACAGGCCCAAATTTCCGAGCCTGATCCCGGCACAGGTCCGCCTAATAGAACTTTCGTTCCCTCATCTGTCAAATTCCATTTAATTCATTGGATGCATACCTCCAAATTATCAGCCCATCCTGGAGTCAGTAGAACCGTTGCCCTGATCTCCCGTCAGTTTTGGTGGCCTTCTCTCCACAGAGATATTTAAGAGTTTGTTCTTGCCTGCCCTGTCTGTGCTCGCAATAAACCATCTCATCAGCCTCCCTCCGGTCTCCTTCATCCCCTACCTGTTCCCAAACGTCCTTGGTCATACATAGCAATCGACTTCGTCACTGGTTTACAGGAAACCAAAGGCATGACCACCATTTTCACCGTCATCGATAGGTTCTCCAAGTCCTGCCATCTCATCCCTTTACAAAAACTTCCCACCCCTTTCCAAACTGCTCTCCTTCTTATCAAACATGTTTTCAGGTTACATGGCATCCCACAGTGGATTCTGTCAGACCGAGGCCCTCAATTTACTGCTCAGGTATGGAAGCATTTTTGTTCTGCCCTAGAAGCAAAATTTTCATTAACCTCTGGTTACCACCCTCAGTCAAACGGCCAAACTGAGGGCATGAACCAGGAACTGGAGTCAACCCTGAGATGTTTTACTTCCACCAACCCCACCGACTGGAGTCAGTACCTACATTGGGTGGAGTATGCACACAACGCTCATATCTCTTCTGCTACCGGTCTCTCCCCGTTTGAAATCTCCTTAGGATATTAACCTCCATTATTCCCTGCCGATGAGAAGGAGATCTCAGTCCCTTCAGTTCATCACCACATCAGCCGATGCCGAAGAGTCTAGAGATGTACTGTGGCCGCTCTGAACCGTTCTTCCCACCTGAACCGCCGATTCCCTGACCGGCGAAGGCGTCCAGCTCCCATCTACTCGCCAGGACAACAGGTTTGACTCTCCTTCAGAGATATCACGCTAAAATCCAAGTCCAAAACGTTGTCCCCCCGTTTCATTGGTCCCTATAAAATCGAGTCTATAATCAATCCTTCTGCCGTCCGCCTGCATCTACCTCCATCTCTCCGGATCCATCCCACCTTCCATGTATCCCAGATTAAACCCCTCCTGACCAGCCCTCTTTGCCCTCCTTCCGACTCTCCTCCTCCCCACTGTGACATTGATGGGCATCCTGCTTACGCCGTTCGCCGGATCGTAGACTCCCGTCGCCGTGGCCGAGGTTGGCAGTACCTGGTCGATTGGGAGGGCTACGGTCCAGAGGATCGAACCTGGGTTCCTGGTTCCTTTATTCTCGACCCTGCTCTCATCTCGGATTACTACTCTTCTCTACCGTCGTGCTCCTTTGGACCGCCAGGTGGCGGTCATTGAGGGGGGGTACTGTTGGGATCTCCCGTGACCAGTCGGACCAACCCAGTTCCAGTGCACATTTGTAAACTCTGTAAATAAACCTTTGAACTTTTTCTCTGTCTCCTGAGTGTTCTCTGCATGTGGGTTAGACACCTAAATCCCAACATGACAATGCATGCACTCAGGGATCTGAAGCTAGCCAACTGGCGCACGTAACCTAGTAAAGATTGCTAACCTCATCCGAAGGCAACACACATATAATAGAGAAGTAAAAGACACAACAATACTAAGAAGGTTAGGGAGATCTGCTCTGTTGCTGCTTCGCTTACCGCCAGGTACGGATAACTTATCCTGGGAGGGTAAGTGGAGGAAGGGATTCTGTAACTCACAGCTTTCTGATGGTAGGAGATGGCTGAGCAACTGGTGGGACTTAGGAGGGGGCCCAAGCAGAACCGCAGCGGAGGCAGGGTCGAGGAGCAGCTGAAGGAACCAGAGTGAATCCAGGGAGGGGGCTCTCTTGTTTGGCTCTTTAGCGCCGAGCAGGCTTGAGGGGAACACCAGAGCAGAATCTGAGCAGCAGGGATTCAGGACCAGTCTTCAGAGCTTGGAGACAGATGGGTGAGTAATCCACAATGAACACAATGGTCTAACATTTTGGCGTCCTTCAGCTGACTGAAAGCTCCTCTTAAGCTCCAGCCAGAGCAGCCCTAACAAGCAGCAGGTGCGGGGCCATGCCCACCTGTCAACAACAGCCACCTGTGGAAGAGAATCAGCAGAGCACAAAACACAGAACCCTGACAGTTTCGTGACTAAAATGTCAATGCTTGGAAGCTGAAACCACAATCTTCCACCTCTATTTAGTGATGGCTATTCCCTTTTCACAAAGATGGCTTCCTTGACAATTTAAAACCATTTATCCTTTCCAAACAACACTGCTCAATTTATCAACGATTTATCCAGCGTAACGTACGAAAAATCTGGCAAAAATGCTGGCATACGTTGGATAAGTTATGGGTACATTTTGTATAATTTATGAGCATGCTGAAACACGCTGGTGCACGTCGACATAACCTATGAATAACTTATGTATAACTTATCAAAAACTTATTTCCAATGCATATCAACGTATCTGACATGTTCCAGACAATCGCTAAACTTTTTTCTAGCTTACAGCTACTGTATAATGGCATATTGGCAGCATTTTAGTATAAAACAGGGTTCACAGGAGGAAACTGTCAGTTCTCCTCCAGACTTCATCTCCATCAGACGGTGAGCGTAAATGTGAGTATGATAGATCCTCCCTGCGTTCACACCCATGAATCTGCTGCGACTGCAAACCTTCTTTCTTTCTTTTTCTTTTTATCAAGTGGGAAATATGCACTATGCTTATGCATTCCCACATATTGTTTTACTCTTTATTTTTTGGACTTTAACTAGTCCCGCAGTTTTCAACCGACTTCAACAATTTTGGTATCAAAACATTCTGCTTGTTCAGGAGAATTCTGGTGAATTTTGGTGAAGATATTTTTTGGAACAAAAACAGTCCCAAAGCTTGGATAGTAATGCGATAAAGTGGCTGAAAAACACATTGCAGCCTCTCCCAAACCCTTTGATATACAAACATGAACCATGGCACATATAGTCATCAGACCTGTATAGTGCTCACGTTGAAGGAATTTTTTAGATATCATGTATGGTTTGGCTGTGCAGCTACTTTGTTCGGTAGCATCAAATCAGTCAAATTTGCAACTCAAATCTTTCAAAATGACCCCCTTTTTTTTACACTGTTACCATAACAACATAATTTTTTTTTTGTAGAAACATAAAAGTTGGCTAAATCGTTCGTCAGTGCCTGCTGATTCTCATGGTAGCTACAACATGCATATCAGTATCTACCATACTTTTTGATCTATTAATCATAGTTCAACACAAATGTTTACACATTTTTCAAATTTCCCAATTTACCTGTGAAAAGTCATTTTTAACAGAGCGCTATGTATGTTTTCGAAAAAATAGTGAACAAAAACTGTCCTAAAGCCATGATGAATTAAACAGTGGAAAAATTATATTGGTACAACTTATTATGCTAGAGTTACATTTGTTTCACACAACAAGGCATTTGTTTCACACAACATCATGCAGACGATTAAGCCAGTAATGGGAGACAGTGGCTGAACAACGCATCACTGACTCTCCCAAACTGCTTGATCTACAAACATAAAACTTGGAACAGATCATCTTCACACGTTTCTAATGCTCATACTGAAGGAACGTTTTAGAGATCATTTATGGTTTGGAAGTTCTGCTATGTCTGGGACTTCCTGTTTGGGCCTGTTCACTTCCTGTTTGGATTAACTGAGTGTTGTAGCTCTCCAGAGGATCTCCATCTGAAGTTATTTTTTCTGTGATATCTCTGTATCTAAGTAACTGTAACTGACCACAACTACTTTAAAACATAGCGCCTTCTGCTGCACTTTTCTACTGAGCACTTGTGAGTTTCACACGGTTTTATTTCTGGTAATAAGGAGTAGCTAGCCTAGCGCTGGATTAGCATTGCTATGGCTTCTCTCTCTCCCTCCCTTGACTATTTTCCAACTCTTTCTTCTTCCTATCCTCTCTCCTGCTCTCTGTGTCAGATGTTCAGTTATTCCTCTGCCTCCTTTAGTGATAATGGGATGTGTCATAAGTATAGTATTTTTGTAGCTTTGGAGGCGAGGGTGTCAGAGTTAGAATCCAGGCTTCAGGCTGTTGAACATCCAGGAGGTAAAGTAGGCCCCCCATGTAGCTGTCCTCCAAAAGTGTCTGAGCAGCCAGGCGATTGGGTAACTGTACGCAGAAAGCGTAGTCGTGGATCTCTGCCCACTGGTCACCACCAACCCGTTCACGTTTCTCACCGGTTTTCCCCACTCAGTGACACACCCACTGAAAAGCCTACTGGTGATTGGCAGCTCCATAGTCAGAAATGTGGCATTAGAGTCACACCAGGGAACATAGTCAAATGTTTGCCGGGGCC
This sequence comes from Cyprinodon brontotheroides, assembly GCA_018398635.1. NCBI lineage: Eukaryota > Metazoa > Chordata > Actinopteri > Cyprinodontiformes > Cyprinodontidae > Cyprinodon > Cyprinodon brontotheroides. The sequence goes on from JAGKQL010001517.1 coordinate 58,863, forward strand.
AGATCAGGTGACATCAAATCCTCCTGGAAACTGCTGGCTAAGGATGGGTTAAATACAGTAAAGATTGGTATTCGCGCTGAGGTAGTATGTGTGTGTGGCCCCGGCGGTTACGCCCGGTCCGGGGCGTGCTTTGTGAGTGTTGCCGGTCTGTAAATTTGCCTAAACAATGTGGGACTCGGTAATTTTCTCTGGTCCCCTCCCTGATCCTGACCAGTGATGACATGTTTAGCCGCGTGTTCATCATTCAACCGCTGGTTGTCTGGGTGGTGTCCTGAAAAAACAACGTGGGCTGCATTAATAATTGGCTGGCAATCCTTCTGGGGAAAGCCTGGTCACAGTTGCGGAGAGCGGCTCCATCCCACTGGATGCTGCAGCTGGCACTAGGAATCTGACCACATTTATTAGTCCTCCAAAGCCCTGACCAGCCAGGGTGCAAACCAGGAAGCAGAGTCATAGTTTAACACATATCTCTGCAGCTTCTCTACTGTTACCCACTCTTTACTCCATTCAGACAGTGTCTTGCCCACAACCAAAATCGAATAAATTAGCAAATATTCCCAAAGAAGTAAATCATGATAATCTAATTAAAATTAAAATAACTCCAATTGGGGAAAAGGTTAAAATGATTAAATGTGGTCGGTTTAACATAAGATTTCTTTCCTCTAAAAGTCTTCTAGTTAATGACTTGATTTGTGATAATCACATTGACTTATGTTGCCTTACAGAAACCTGGCTGCAGCAAGAGGATTATGTGAGCATAAATAAGGTAACTCCTTCAAGCTATTTAAATTTTCACATACCCAGAAGTTCTGGGCAAGGAAGAGTAGCAACAATCTTTCAGTCTGATTTACTGATTACTCCCAAAACAGTTAATACCTACAACTCTTTTGAAAATTTAACCCTTAATTTTCCTTATACAAATTTCAAAGCAAGAAAACCTCTTCTTTTTGTAACTTTGTATCGTCCACCAGCTCCTTACTCTAAATTTTTAGATGAGTTTTCAGAGTTCCTTATTGATTTGGTATAAAATACTGACAGGGTCATCATAGTGGGAGATTTTAACATCCATGCTGACATTGAAGGCGATAGTTTAAGAGCAGCCTTTAATGCTATCTTAGCCACTATTGGCTTTGTTCAAAATGTGAATAGTCCCACACATTCTCATCTTCATACTTTAGATCTTGTGCTGACATACAGCATAGAATGTGAAGAAAATAACGGTATTTCCTCACAACCCTGTCCTCTCTGACACCTTTCTAATAACCTTCAGGATTACTTTAACAGAGTTCTCCTCCCCCAAAAGAAGGTTACATTTTAGTAGATTATTATCAGATAGAGCAGTTATACATTTTAAAGAATCTGTTTCACTTTCTCTCCCCTCTGTGTCGCTGAGCAGTGCTACAGAGTGCAAAAGCATAGCTTATTCTCACCATCACAGGTTGATGATTTTGTGGATGGGGTTGTTGGGGTTCTCTGCTGTGATTGCCCAGATAACGATAGCCCTAGACTGAAAAGTAGCTCTACCGTTTTACGCTGTGTGCAGAATTATTAGGCAAATGACAGTATTTCGACCACATCATCATTTTCACACGCCGTCCTACCCAAACCGTATGCTTCGTTTTCCACTACCAACAACCAAGTAAATCAGGAGGTGTGCATCTCTGTAACGAGAAGGGTGTGGCCTGGATGACATCAACACCCGCGATTAAGGTATGCTTCATTATTAGGGCAACTTCCCTTCCTCTGGCTAAAATGGGTCAGAAAAGATTTGACACTGAAAAATCAAAAAGTTTTTGATTTTTGGGATCAAAACTTCTTGGGATGTGGAAAATTCTAAATAGCTTGAAGGAGTTGCCTCTTTTATGCTCACATAATCCCTCTTTGCTGCAGCCAGGTTTCTGTAAGGCAACACAAGTCAATGTGATTATCACAAATCAAAAGTCATTAACTAACAGACTTTTAGAGGAAAGAAAATCCTTGGCAGAGGACAGTGAAGGCAGCGCTGTCTCACCGCCCCCTTGGCAGAGGACAGTGAAGGCAGCACCGTCTCACCGCCCCCTTGGCAGAGGACAGTGAAGAGCAGCGCCGTCTCACCGCCCCCTTGGCAGAGGACAGTGAAGGCAGCGCTGTCTCACCGCCCCCTTGGCAGAGGACAGTGAAGGCAGCGCTGTCTCACCGCCCCCTTGGCAGAGGACAGTGAAGGCAGCGCTGTCTCACCGCCCCCTTGGCAGAGGACAGTGAAGGCAGCGCTGTCTCACCGCCCCCTTGGCAGAGGACAGTGAAGGCAGCGCTGTCTCACCGCCCCCTTGGCAGAGGACAGTGAAGGCAGCGCTGTCTCACCGCCCCCTTGGCAGAGGACAGTGAAGGCAGCGCTGTCTCACCGCCCCCTTGGCAGAGGACAGTGAAGGCAGCGCTGTCTCACCGCCCCCTTGGCAGAGGACAGTGAAGGCAGCGCTGTCTCACCGCCCCCTTGGCAGAGGACAGTGAAGGCAGCGCTGTCTCACCGCCCCCTTGGCAGAGGACAGTGAAGGCAGCGCTGTCTCACCGCCCCCTTGGCAGAGGACAGTGAAGGCAGCGCTGTCTCACCGCCCCCTTGGCAGAGGACAGTGAAGGCAGCGCTGTCTCACCGCCCCCTTGGCAGAGGACAGTGAAGGCAGCGCTGTCTCACCGCCCCCTTGGCAGAGGACAGTGAAGGCAGCGCTGTCTCACCGCCCCCTTGGCAGAGGACAGTGAAGGCAGCGCCGTCTCACCGCCCCCTTGGCAGAGGACAGTGAAGGCAGCGCTGTCTCACCGCCCCCTTGGCAGAGGACAGTGAAGGCAGCGCTGTCTCACCGCCTCCTTGGCAGAGGACAGTGAAGGCAGCGCTGTCTCACCGCCCCCTTGGCAGAGGACAGTGAAGGCAGCGCTGTCTCACCGCCCCCTTGGCAGAGGACAGTGAAGGCAGCGCTGTCTCACCGCCTCCTTGGCAGAGGACAGTGAAGGCAGCGCTGTCTCACCGCCCCCTTGGCAGAGGACAGTGAAGGCAGCGCTGTCTCACCGCCCCCTTGGCAGAGGACAGTGAAGGCAGCGCTGTCTCACCGCCCCCTTGGCAGAGGACAGTGAAGGCAGCGCTGTCTCACCGCCCCCTTGGCAGAGGACAGTGAAGGCAGCGCTGTCTCACCCCCTTGGCAGAGGACAGTGAAGGCAGCGCTGTCTCACCGCCCCCTTGGCAGAGGACAGTGAAGGCAGCGCCGTCTCACCGCCCCCTTGGCAGAGGACAGTGAAGACAGGCACAACCAGGCGGTCTGTAGGAACCAGGGTACCAGGAGAACTTGACCAGAACTCAGACACAGAAGATCATAGTTCATGTTTTAATAGGAAATTAGATTAAATGAGTCCAGGTTCTGTTAAACTAGTCCAGTTCAAGTCCAAGTCAGACCAGTCTTCCCAGGAAAATGGCATTGGGGTATTTGTCCCTCAGATAGGACCACTGCACAAAGAAGTAGTCAGCCAGGCGGTAGAGGATCCTTCCAGTCAGGGACAGCGTCTGCACTCGACAGATGCTCTCCACGTAGACGATGTGGACTTTTTTCACTCCCAGGATTCCCAGCAGCAGAGCTCCACACAGAGGAACGCAGGTTCCTGGGCCGTTACACAGGACCTGGAAAAGCACAGAGAGGAGGGGCCGATCACCTTACCACACTGGGACATGCTGGTCTCCTCAGACTGGTTCTAACCCAGTTTGACCCGTCTGCTCCGCTATGAACACACTGCAGGGATTCTGGAATCTCACATTAGGGTGACGGTAAATGCAACGATTCGTAGACCCTCCCTTTCTCCCTGGAATCAGGTGAAACCAACTAGTTCCTGGTCTAAGCTTCTGGTGTGGTCTACCCGTTCGGTTCTATGCCTCATTTGGTCCCCGGAGACAGAACAATTCCTTTCTACTGTTAGTAATCAAGGAGGTGTACCGCTGCTACTCACCATATCGGGTCTGAGTCGAAACACCAAAGGGAGGCAGAACCTCAGAGCGTTCAGGGTGCTGACAGCAGAGGAGCTCCAGGACTGGTGGACCTCGCGGCTCCTCGGGACCCGATGAATGGAGAACTGGAAGGCAAAACCAGAACGCTTTGGGAATGGTTCTGTTACTGATCTAAAGGTCCGGCTGGGTTGGAATCAGCTCAGTGTTCTAGGGCCGTGCCTGAGAAGGACGCCGACCTTTAGAATGGACTTCCAGAACTTCTGGTATGATCTGAACCCTGCAGGAGAACGGGGAGGCTCAACGGGAGAACGGGGAGGCTCAACGGGAGAACGGGAGAGGCTCAACGGGGAGAACGGGGAGGCTCTACGGGAGAACGGGGAGGCTCACGGGAGAACGGGGAGGCTCTAATGGAGAACGGGAGGCTCTACAGGGAGAACGGGGAGGCTCTACGGGGAACAGGGGAGGCTCTACGGGGAACGGGGAGGCTCTACGGGAGAACAGGGAGGCTCTACGGGAGAACGGGGAGGCTCTACGGGAGAACGAGGGAGGCTCTACGGAGGAACGGGGAGGCTCTACGGGAGAACTTGAGGGAGGCTCCACGGGAGAACGTGGGAGGCTTTACGGAGAACGGGAGGCTCTACGGGGAACAGGGGAGGCTCTCACACGGGAGAACGGGAGGCTCTGTGATAGAACAGTGAGGATCTTTGGCAGAAGCAATGAGGTTCTACCACAGAAGAGGTTCTAGATTAAACCTGTCTGTTCTGTTCCAAGTTAAGCAGCTCAGACCAACAAGTCGATAGCAGAGATGTTGTCTGCTGTGTTCTGATCGTGATCCATTCTCTGAGACCTTCTCTCACTTTTTACCCTTTGATGAACCCAGAAGCAGCAGTAAGGACTGGTTATCCTCCTGCAGCAGTGTGTGGCAGTTAGCTTGTTGCAGGAATGACGCAGATAATTTTGATCGATGCCCAGACTCTTAAAGCATGGTCTGCGCCATGTTATTCCACGCCACAACACAACAAGGACAACCAGGAACTGGCTAGGATTGTGGGTCTGTGTGTCGGTTTAATGAGTTTGTTCGCCATCCACAACCCTTCATCTAACGCCAGACCACACACAGTTCCCTAGTGAGCGTTCCCCAAAGACTGACCGCAGCGCTGCGTGTTTTGGTTTCGGGTGCAAACCAACAGACCGTCGCTCAGAGCTACAAACTAGCGTCCTGCACGGTGTCTGGGATAGAGTCCCAGGCGCTGTGGACGGAGCTACAGCCAGAGGTTCTGACATTAGGTGACAGACAGGAAATACAATGGCTGCTGTTTTTGTATTTAGCATTGCGGGAGCTAACTGGCTCTAGGTGTCCTCGCTGCTCGTCCCTGCAGCTGCTAGCCTTACAGACTCCGTTAGCGGTAGAAGCAGTGCTGAACCCTGCAGAATTATCCGCTGGAGCTCCTCTGAAGGACAAAGCAGGGTCAGAACTGTCTTTACCGTCTTCTGACTGAACTCCAGCGGAACTTGATTACAAACTCGGTTGAGTTTGTTGGACAGGACCATCTCTAGAGGACAGGTGGACACTGATGAGCTGTGGATCTGTTGGGGTGCCTGACTTGCTGTTCTGGTTCTGTTTGCATGGATCTGGTCTAAACCAGAATGTCCTGATCTGATGTGGACAGGATGGGAGGCATGTACCTGGAGGTCAGACGGGGCACGTCCTCTGGAGCTCTCAAAGGACACTATTTTGTCCTCACTCATCCTATCGGTGTCAGCGATGACGTAATGCCGAGGTGTGTAGACAGAGGACAGGCTGTCCATCAGCCGCAGGATCTCTGTGGTGTGACCACCTGGAGGACAGACAGAAGGACAAGCTTCATCCCAGGCTGGACATAGGCACACTACCCTGGACATGGACACTAAAGACAATGGAGATAGAATAAATGGACACTAAAGAAACTAAGGACAGAGGACATGGACGCTCAGCTCACCCTTAAAATGATCCCTTAAGACCAAGGGGTGGTCAAGACTTGGAACGAGTGGATTCCCAGAACTCATTAGTGAAAAGAAAAGAAGAGCGGATCAAATGCAATTATATATTTCTGAACTGGATCAGTAGACTGAAAGTGGATCAGTAGAAAGTGGATCAGTAGCACTGCACCGCAAAGTGCGGATTTTCGGCCAATATACTGCACTCCTAGATTTCACGTGGAACTTCGTAAGGTTAGCGGCAGTTTACGGCAATTTGCAAGCTTCAGATAGAAAACTCCCCGTAAATTGTCAGAAATTGACGTGGAATTTCTTAGGCAGTGTTCCCCCCATGCCTCCATGGAATTCTAGAGGAGGCTTTAACATGTGTAAATGAACATGCTGTGAGGCTATACAAATGCAAACCAGGGTTGCAGGGGTTTTACTCCAAGTGATATTTTTCTAAAAGGTAAGAAAATCTCTGATACAAAGAGATATATCAGCTCCAGTATAGCCTCTTACATTTTAGCTTGAATTGATTTATTTAATTAAAGTATAGAGACCAAAACAGATCTTTAGCTGACAGAGCAATACATTTTAGAGCAGTAATTATTTTTTTAAAAAATTGCATTTAAGATAAAAAATAAAATATTTGTCTGTCAATGTGCTCAATTCACAATTACTTAAGTGGAAAAGTTTCAAAAAATGAGTCTGAGATGATTCACTTTTATATCACATGGCGCATTATCCTGTTGGAGTAGCCATCAGAAGATTGGTACACTGTGGTCATAAGGACATCGGTGGCATGCCAGTTTCAAGATCCGCAATTGCAATCGCACCAAACAGGAAAAAGAACATCGACAAATTCCGGTTCAGTCAAATTAAAATATAGCAACAGATTCTTGGTGACTAGAAATTATAGCACAATTCTTATATATAAAAAAATACAAAACTAACACTTCGTTTAGTTGGCTGTAATGATTGGATCCATAACTATTTAGTTATTCACCATACGAGGAAGCAGATTTCTCATCTCCATCAAAATATTTATTTTATACAGAGGGACTTAAACTTTAATCAAATCCAATCAAAAGAAAGTTCTTATTACAGGAATAAATAAAATAATAAGAGTAGCTGAGTTTGGGAGTAGTGAACTGAAGTTCATTCAAAAAAAGCAGTTTTGAATTATCCCTATCTCCCGTTACAAGGGAAAGTTCATTTTTGAGAGCAGAGATTACAGTGAGCATATATATATATATATATATATATATATATATATTTGGGCAATTATTAGAAACTTGAACATATGCTGGATGATGGTGGGATTTTTTAATATGTCATATTTTAAATTAAGAGCTCACAGGGTTCATACAGGAATGAGTTGACTCCTAATTTAATGCTATTTAAATGCTATTTGAAATGTTTTATTTCCAATGCCATCTAACAAGCCACAATTCTGTACACAAGTTATTAGTGTACATGAAATATGAAGGATAGCTGCAAGTATTATTTTCCCATGACTCCTGTATGTAGGAATTGTAAACACACACACATATATAATTGACTATATATATATCCTCTAGCTTTTTTGTTCTTCCTGGGCATATATAATATATCTGATTCAAAAAATTGTTGTTTTTATAAGCTAATGTTTACCTGCTCAAAGAATTATGGAAATACTTGATAAACATATTTAAATAATTTTAGTGCCAATTACGCCACCTTATGATTGGAAAAAAAAGAAAATGAATGAATTTTTAATTATTTTTATGGCGTGATCCCGATTGGAGGAACCTTTGTTCATCTGACCCCATAGATTTAATCCTGTGAATACGATCTCTACTGACTTCTCGAGAGCATATTAGCGAACATGTTTTGTGTTACTATACCACAGCCGAGGCTTGTATCCAGTTTGCTTTGTGCAGGCGGCACTTTATTCGTGAGCAATGGCTGATTACGGACGATGAAACGCCTTCAACTGGACGCCAATGGCTTAGTCTTCTGCATTGAACAAGACGCGAACTCAAAGAAGAGATGCTACTGTCTCGTCCCAAGCATATGTTCGACATGAATGGCGCCTCCTAAGCTGAGAAAGCAGCCTAGCCTAGAGGCTACGGCTAATAGCAGCTGAGCGGGAGAGCCTAAAGCTACGAGCTAATAGCAGCCTAGCGCTAATGCGATTACGCTATGCTAAAAACAGCCTAGCCTAGAAAGCTAAGGCTAATAGTAGCCTTGCAAAGAACAAGCTTTATTAAAGTGTATTTTTGTGATTCACAGGAAGCAGTACGCCGTCTTCACAATCCTCGGAGACTAGTTGCAGGCGCTATGAACCGGGAGCAAAGGTAAGATTTAAAGAATATGCTTTCATTCTGCGGTAAAGGAAATGGATATGGATAGATACCGATCATAGCTGTACATTTTGTTTTCACAGACTACTGTAGCCTCACAATGAGGCGGTGACCTTCCTATTTGCTCCGAGCCATATCAGCAAGTCCAGATTTACCCGCGATGTTAATAAACACACATTGTGTGTAAGTGACTTGTTTTAATATTTTCTCCCTTTCCTTGTTACTGTGACCTGCGTTTGATTTATTTATTTTTTATTCATACCACTCTCTTATTTAATTGTTTTCCAGCTGCCTGTAAGACTTATTTTGAAGGACGGCGACGCATGGGAGCTTCAGATATACGCGAGCCAGCCATCACGCTAAGTGCGTGTGGAGGCTGCCAAAGCAATTGCGTATCTGCGAGTCAGCGGCTAGAAGAAAGAGGGAAAGACTTTATTTTGGTGACTATTTTCAGGTGCACTGATAGATGTGTTGTGTCCATACGCAGTGCATCCCATCGTATAGTTCTTGCTGATTCATTGTTTTTTTTTCAGCTGCTGAAAGCAAGGCAGAGAGTGTGCTAGCAGATGAGGTAAGTGGAACTCTGAGTCAGCCACCGCGCCGGCCTCATGTCCGTCCAGAAGAAGATCAGCGTCGTTAGCGGTATCTCTGGATGGATTATACGGTCGCCGCCGCCATTTCGCGCCAGGCCGGATCTCACTGAACTATGTGTTAAGCTGCAGGCCGGTTAGAAGCGATGTCGAAGTACAGGGCCACGCACAGTATGCGTCTGCACATCGGACCTGCCTCGGAGGGAATGCTGCCAGTTACCTCCATCCACCCCTCGAGGAAAAGCAAACAGACGTTCACGGACTTGTAATTTTTAGATACGCATGTGTTTGGATACACGCGTTGTATATAGTTGTGTTTGTTTTAATAAAAGCTCTTTTCTTTGCATAAACAGTCTTCCTGGCAAATGTTCATTTCCTGTATAAATTCATTCATGTCCTTGATGGTAGCCTAATAATAATTGTGTAGTAGTGTAGGATAACATAAATACACAGCATATGAATGAATAAATATATGAATGAATAAATATAGATATATATATATAAATAAATACATATATATATTTATGTAAATGAATGAATAAATATTATATATGTAAATATGTATATATGTACATTTTATGTAAAATATATGACAACCAATTAAGACACTAGCGACTTTACTTGTTTAAAAAGAAGTGGTTCCCGTCCAATACTCAGTAAGAAAATTAAAAGCGCCCGGCGTAAGCCACGTGTGGTTTTACTGCCTTAATCACGGCGATTTCAATTTGTTTGAGAATAGTGGTTTCAGCCAATACTGAGTAGGTTATTCAAGCCAGACCTGGCCAGCCGCGCAGGTTTGCTGCATTCATATGCTAATTAGGGCCATTAGTACAGCTGATAAGCTCTCCACATACATCAGAGTCCGTTTCCGATGCGACAATTTGCCAGCACGACAAACGGCGGACGGCGCAGCGGGTTGCAAATTATGGGAAAGCAGGGCGAAAATCAGAGAAGATCTGTGGGAGTTCGCGGGGACAAAAATCTCACTTTTCATGCAATCGATATGAAAATTTCATGTCATGGTTATTGTGACTGTGACGAATCCACCTCGTCACTTAAAACAACCTCTCTGACGTTGCGTGCCACACACAGATTCCTATTATACTGTGCTTGTGAGGACCAATACACTCGCGCTGAGCACTACAGTAGCGGTCCATTAACTTAAAACACACAAGCTGTTCCTGGTTACCTGCTGGCGTATTGAGGGTGCACACTTAATATTTCAGTGGGGTTAGCAGTATGTTTGTGTTGGGGGGGGTGTACGTGTGTATGCTACGGGGACTTGTCATTTTCAGTCTGGCGGCGTCTTTGCTGGGTTCAAACCCGAGGCAACGCTCAGTAAGCGGTTAAAACGCCAGAGTTGTTGGAATGCGGAATTGACGTCACCAACACGTGACTCACTAAATGTTTGTCAGATTATTATTATTATTTTTTTTTTTTTTATGTTTAAAAGTTTGGTGTAATTGAATAAGTCAATAAATCTGTGTAAAGGAATTAAGTTGTAAAAATTATTTGTTTTTGTATATCAATT
>JAGKQL010001518.1:0-10450 GCA_018398635.1 Cyprinodon brontotheroides
GAGACTGACATTTTTTAGAATCCAGCAGTCCGCAGGACTCCGTGGGATGGAGTCAGTATTAGTAATCTATCACATGATTGGGGCCGGTACAGGATTAAACATTAACGGAGCAGACGGAGGTGGGAGCAAAAATAGTAACCAAAAACTAGGATCGATGCCAAAAAATAAAATAAAATACAAAGAAAAAATCCTAGTACTGGTACCGCCATTTTTTTGTGTTTTTTCCTTGGAGCCTGCACTATAATGTGAGTCTAAAAACCCAAAAGACCCAAAAACCAACGGTGCTTCCGCTCTGTTGGGAAAAATCCACTCCCGTGTCAGTCTCTGATGGGGAGTGACAGTCTCAAATATTATATTATTATTATTTCAACTTTTATTCTAACCTCTTTAAATGGGGATTTGCTGATATACTCAATGAGGACAACGTCCTGGGTATGAGCTGAAGGCTGTTACCATTACACAACCACCTCACCATGCCAGTTAGTTGCTAGTTTCCTTCATTCAGAACCACCATGGGTAGATAGTTTTATGTCATGACTGAATTGTCTGTAAAGTGCTTTGAGATTAAAAAAAGTTTTCCTAACCGGTACTATATAAATAAAATAAATTTAGTTGAATAGAAATTAAAATCAAGTCCTCTTCCTCTAATATTTTTTCTCTGATTTGAAACACAAGCACAATTCTAGCAGTTGTAATTACTGAATGAGTACAAGCATAAGCAAGTGAATTAGGATCCTTGATGATCATCTTAAAGTGAGACAGATATCAATCGTTCTCATTGCTTGTATGATGTCTTCATTAACTTTCCCAAAGAGAAATGCATCGTGCCAGTATCTCAATTTACAAGATGAGTCAGTAAGACAATTTGCCTTGACTGCAACCTTGAAAGCTTGGAATAGAATATCAAAACATACCCAAAAAACACCTGTAATTTAAGCAAAGTAGCAGCGCCATAAGAATGTATTACTCTACTTTACTGCCTTTTTTGCTGTGTGCATTTCCTAGAAATAAATTATTCTGATAAATAGATGTTGATGTTGTGTCTTTGAAACAGGTTTATAAATAAAAGTGAGATTTCTTCAACTTTCTGATGAATACTTAAATAATAGTTAAGTAACTGATTATCAATTGACATTCAGATGTCTTTGTGAAATGGACCGAGAAAGTGTCTGTGGAGTAGCCTGCGTCTTACTCAAAGCCTACTAGAAATATGCATCTGTTTGTGACAATGACACAATTAATTTATGGATGGAATGCAAAGTATGTCCTTTTGGTAACTTGTGACCAACATCATGCTTTTATATATTAAATCTAATATGGAATTAAATGAAAGGTTTAGAATGTGGGTACAATACAAGTTAAAATTAAGGCAAATTTCTTCTTATTTCCCTTTATTTGTAGAAGAATTATTGTTACTGTGCTTTTGTATTTTTATTTCACTGATAGTTGAAACAAAGAAATCTCAGGTCCATATGGATGCAGATACCTCTCTTTCTTGGCACTTCTTAAAATGTTACATTTTCTCTGCAATTGTATGTAAGATTTTCAACTACAAAACAAAAAACAACACAAATAATAAATAGATAATTGTTTAAAATAGAGATTAATACCACGCCAAGCCTACGTATTGTAATAATGGGGCCTCATGCAAGAAGTACGCTCCAACAAATTTTTGCAAAAATTTTCCTACAAGTCATTCAGGAGAAAAATGCTGCATTCACCATTTTGGCACGCCAATGCATCACTTACTTGGATTTATTACTTTTACTTGGATTTTCACTTTATTTGGATTTAGTTTTCACATTAAGCGCATAGATATACCGCACAGATATCTATACAGAAGAGCTATATGTGTATGGCAGTTTTATCTCTTTTTATTCTTATATTTTTTATCTTTATTACTGTTGGGATCTGGAGGTCTGTCCACCTTCCTCCAGCAGGGGGGCCTCTATGTCTCTGGAGCTGAGCTGACGCACTACTACCTATATCGCGAATAATAGAGACCAGCATATAAGCAGCTGCAGGTCTACACTCCAGCCGAGTAAGGCTCAGCAAGTGGTTAGCGGGTCCTGAGCCAACCAGCCTGTCTGATTCTCTGACTCCCTTGAACTCTCTTGGAACCTTTGTCTTCTTTGCCTCCTAGAAGAAACCTGACTGGAACCCTGGAACTTTGGAAGAGTTTAATCTGCTGCTGAAATCTGCCTGCCAGCTCTCTGGAGCTCACCTGAAGAAACCAACTGTCTGAACCTGCCCTGCCCGCCCCTCAAGAAGAGGATGGGAAGAAGACTCTGGATCTGAACACTGATAAGTCTGAAGTCGAGCCCCGGCCGTTGCTTAGCCCCTCTGCCAACTTCAAGCCTCTGGACCCAACCCGTTCCCCTCAGCTGCTGCTAAACCTGAGACACGCCACAGGTACAAACCTGCACACAATTCCTCTGGCTAAGATCTTCAGCATCCTGGCTAAACAAACTGCCCCTCTCTGAGAACCCTGTGTGACCAGTCGGACCTGCTTCTCAGTATTATTCATATAATAACTTTGTGTTTTATCTCAATAAACAGTCAAACTTTCATCTGCCTCCCGTTTGTGTTCTGCATGTGGGTTTAGAAACCTGAATCCCATCATGACAATTATATTGTATAGTTGGATGTGTGTATATATTATATAAAACTGTAACTGAGCTGCAGGTAACAAAAAGTAATTTCCCTCTGGGATTATTAAAACAGTATTTCTGATTCTGATTTTCTAATTTGTTTTTGCTTCTTACTTCTTGTAGGAGTTTAGTACAATCAGTCAGCTGTTATCCAAACCTAGTTTTTCAAAAATTAGCCTTTTACTTTGAGGCAATTGTTAATTTTATAAGGCTACATCAGTGTGTACGCAAGTCTGCAATTATAAATTGTTTTTGTTGAGAGATATCCAACATTTTTAAGACTATTTATAGGTCTAGCAGGCTCTCTTTACTTTTAATGTAGGTAGACAGGAAATGGGATTAGACAAAGGGGGAAAACATGCAGGAGAGGTCAACAGGCCAGAACTGAAACTTGTGATAGTTGCATTAAGGACCGGCCCACCTACATGGTTCATGCTCTTAACCCCTACAGTACACCACCACCACAAAAGGATGTCCATACAGTATATAAAAAACGTACACAGAGAGAATGTTAAGATTTTTAGGAATAACATTCTATCTTAAATTATTTTTGAAATTGTTTTAAAAAAATATTCACAGTATGTCTCATGTTATTCCTTTATATTTGCTGTAGATCAAGGCAAGTTCCTCTATAAGCACGGATAAAAGGATTTAGTTGCAGTGGGGAAAAAATGATAGTAACAGACATTTGTGCTGATATTTAAAATAAAGCCACTCCACTGAACACGAGCAAGCCCAGAAATTAGCTGTTTCAGAAGTAATCAGTATATTAAATGAGCATTTAAATTGACAAATTTGACTAATTTAATCACCGTCCAGATTCCAAGATACATGCATTCTTATCATTTCTATCACCTTGTTTTGCTGCATGCTATTCTGTACTAACATGACTGACAACAAACCAAACCCCTTGGACAGTACTCCACACACACCCTCATAAGAATCAATAAAGAATCAGGCTATCTCTGTGTGTGAGATAATTCGTTCCTAAAGTGCTCTTGCAGAAGTATAGTAGTTAATCTTGCACAGACACAATATCAGTGTCTGTGCAAGGAGATTCGCCTTTGCCTCTGCTAGCAATAAGGTACATCAGCACTATGATCACAGTAGTCACCGTGCGACTGGTTAATCTGACAAATGTTAGCAAATAATTTGTTTTTCATAAATGTTGCTATCGGAATAGAGACATGAAAGCGTGTTCAGCATTTGAACCAATATACAACATTCATTAATATTCATTAACTCCTCTTGTTTATGAGCTCTGAGAAGAGATATCTCTGTTGTCCTTTCATATTCAGGACAGGTGGCAAGCTTCCCACAAGCAGATTTATAAAGGATGTGTAGGCGCAGAAGAAAAGAAATACAATTTAACAGCGCGGGCAGACATTTTATTGCTAACAATTGATCAGTAGCATTTAAATCGTAACATGACATATAATTCATTATCTCAATTAGAAATATTAAATATCTGGAACAAAAGTTTGTTTCATATAAAGGCTGTTAAATATGTGCGAAAGCGAAAAACAACAACAGAAATGATGAATAGGAACAAGACTTGTTAATGCAGTATTTCAAACCAGTCAATGTCGACTATGGTTTGTTGACCCAAAAGCAGGGTAGAGGCAAAGGTGAGATCTGTTGTGGTTAATAATGACTTAACAAAAAATCAGAGGCTGGTTATCAAAAATCCAAAAGGAAAACAAACTTCAAACAAACATGAAACCAGAAGTCAAAAATCAAAAAATGAAAACAAGTCCTAGCATTACCAGAAACCATGGGGACATCAGGGGAATCACAAACGTAACGAGGAGGAAGGGACAGAGAAGGGTTGGAGCATGTAGACAGTGTTTGACGAGGACCCAGCAAGGAGAACTGAACAGAGGGCTTTTAAGGAGACTGAGACAAAGAGGCTAATGAGGAAACTGGAAGCAGGTGTGCAAAGAACAAGAGGGAAAAGAGCTAGGGAAGAAGGAGAACATAAGGGGCAGCAGAGAGCAGCAAATAGAAACCTGGAAGACTGGAAATAACAACAAAATGATAATCAAATAACTAGGGCTATAAAACATGGTGAAAAGAAAACTAAACACTAGAAATCAAGGAGAAAAGTAAGACTGAATACTCAAAAGAAAAACAACAGAAACCTAACAGACATGAGTTTGCGGTGTTGAAAGAATTGTATGCATGTGGTAAGGTTTATATATTATTAAAAGGTCCTATATCATTCTTTTTAAGTCTTCCTATATGTTACGTACAGGGTTTGTACACCTTTTCCAAAGTCAAAATCAAGCACTTTTCAAGCACTTTCAAGATCCATTTTCAAAACTTTTTCCAGCACCTTACACCACTGTAAATTACATACCAATACATAGTCAAAATTATTATTTAGTGTTTTTATCGCATTAAAAGAGATGCTATAAACAACCAAAATTGTGTTAGCAGAAGAATCAGATATTTAAGCAAAATACAAGTTTTGAAGACGTTTTTTTCCCCCCACACGTCTCCTCGGATGATCAAAGAAAATTATTCCTGACCAGAGGGTGTCGCAATTCAGTATTATCGGCCGTAGAGTTATCAATGCTGTTTTAAGGTCTGGAGCCTGGCAATGAATTAAAACTTTGTTGTTTTTTGGTTTTGGAGCGTTGGCGTAGCGTGAGTTTGGCGCCTCGCCAAGATAGTGCTAACGGGAAACACTGCAATACTAGCATTACATTATCACACCGTACTCTCATTCACTCAGTAACTTAGCCTGTGAATTCCTAGCTAGCAGTTACTGGCGTAAACAAATAGGCGCTAACGTTAACATGTACTAGGCTACTTCAGTTGGCTAACTCAAAAAGTCTATGACTTACTCTTCATGTGACTCGACAGGCGCAGACTCACCCATTGTGAAAAGCTGCACATCTTTTTTGCAGGCTTTACAAGAGGCAACCTCGTGGGGTTTGTCCCCGTTTAATTCATAATTTGTATTTTTCATCTTCCAGCCAGCGTTCATTGAAGCGACAACCTCCCGGCATGGTGCAGTAGTAGTGGTTTCATGGGGGCGGTCACGTCACACATGGAAATAGACTGGCAGATCGCAGTCACACATAAGCGAGCAGGTTTCATTTTCGGGCTCTCCAACATTTTATTTCTCCATTTAATAAACACACGATTCAGTTAGATAGGTATTTGTTGCGAAAGAAATAGTTACAATTTCAAGCATTTTCAAGCATTTCATCCAAAATATAAGCACTTTTCAAACCTTGAAAACACAATGTCAAAATGCAAGCATTTTCAAGGATTTCCAGCACCCGTACGAACCCTGTATGTATGATGAGTTAATGCTTTAAGCACTATGAAGGATTCATTTGTTAAGAATAGCAGTTTTTATCTTTCAGCCGTGAAGACATTTATGCATGGTTTCAAATCAAAATCGCCTCTCTCCATCTTGATGCTGCCCATTTTATGATGTGACTGTATCACAGCACTTCCAAAGGCTAAACAGAATCTGAAACCTCTTAAGGCCAAAAAAGATTTCCGCAAATTAGACATTAGCTTAAAAAAAAGAACAATTTATCGCCCTGTGCAGATTATTTGCCTAAAGAGTCACTTTTTCCATATTCTTTGTTTTTTAAATGGAATCATATCTCTGCCTCACATAATGCCTCCCTGATCAGAGAAATCTTAGCATTTCCTCACAGTGCAGGCACAGCGTGATAAAGATAGCGTAGATGGTTCCTGGAGAGGGCATTCTTATGGAGATATTTTCCATCTGCTCGGTCAGGTAGAGGCTGCTGCTGTTCAGAAGTTAGAAGTTACAAGAATTGCTCAGAGATGCATGAATCAAGCGAGGTATCACTTTGTGCATGATTTTGATAAGGGAATAGTGTTATTACATGCCTGTAAAAATTCTGAGTCATTGGAGGCAACTCGACCCTCGCTCAGTTTTAATGAAGATGCTTCGACACACGTCTGGGGAGACTTTATCACTTCTGTTGGCTCGCACAAGCAGAATCTGTAGATGGAAGCCTAAAAATGTTGATTAATGATATGGGAGAACAAAACAAACACTTTAGGTTATCTAATTGTTTTTTTTTTCATAATATCTACAGTTTATATGTCATGTTGGAATTTTTTAAGCACTTTATTCTGCAAGTATCTAATAATCATCTGGTCATATTTACTAAGAAACAAAACCAACAAAAAGGTCCAGATTCAAAAATACGTTCTGTTGAGTTACACTGCAAAAACGTTCTGAAATGAGCAAAAATTTCTTAAAATAAGTTTATTCACCTTTAATTTAAGTAGGTAAATGAGATAGTTTGCCAATGGAATGAGTATTTTAACTCTTGGTATAAGATAATTAGATAATATGCACTTGAAATAAGACAATGCAATAGTTTTTTTTCTTATTTTAAATGTAAATTGTCTTGTTCCATTGGCAGAATGTCTCTTTTACCTCCTCAATTCAAGAACAAAAACACTTATTTTAAGAAAATATTACTTATCTAGATTTCATTTTTTTCCCAGTGTATGTTGCATTTAACTTTACATTTGGGAGTTTAATGGAGTTATTTAATGGGTCACTGGATGTTCATTCATGAGTTCTTGTTTTCCATTAAATTAATAATTAGCCATGAACTAATCTTTACCTAATTATTGGCTGGTTGAGTAAATGTTGTGAGGTTATTGGGAACAGTCATGTGGAAAATAAATTGTAAAGCCAACGATACCCTGTTTGATTTTCCAAGCTATTTGGACTTATGGATACAAATTTTATGAACCAAAACAACTTCTAAGGAGGAATATATACAAAGATTCCTATTTTTATTCTTAGTATTAGTACTACAAATACACACATTATCATCACATTAGGTGGAACATGTTTGGCACGTTGTTAATCCACAGTCTGAAGGCTGTTTGCCTGTTTAAACTTTACACATTTAGTTTGCTGAGCTCCTGAATGTTGAAGCAAGATTTAAACCTTTGTAACATTGATAAAGCACTCAGGCCCTGATACAGAGGGCTATTGAATGTGGTTAGTTTAGTAATTTGCTGTAGTGAAATGAATGAAGATATTTCAATAGAAAAGTGTGGGGTGGAAGACATTCAAAGCTACAACTAAAATTCAAAAAGTTTACCTTGAAATCAACTCATGCACTCTTAAAAACACCAGTGTTGACAATAATATACTAGACGTTTCATCTTGTACAATTAGAAAGGGATAGGGCATAAACTAGCTGCAATGTTTCAGAAAAAAAGCTTGTAAATGCAAAGTATAGCGCTTAAGGTTTCCTTTTTTGGGATGGTCTGTTGCAGCAGGACCTCGTCAACTCACCATCAGTAAATCCACTCTGAACAAGGTTGTAGACCAAACATTAATCTGCAACCATAGTTTTTAAATCCAAATAAAAGCAGCTTATTCATTATAATTACTTAAGGAAAAATAAGAAATAAAACAATCATAAAAAATGAACATGCAAGTTAAATTTCAAATCATGGCAATTATTATTGAGTGGTCAAGTTTTAGATGCATTTCTCTGAAGTTAAATCAAGCATAGAGAATAATACTGGCTACATGGGGTAGGGTCTCTAAATCATTAACTCAGGTAGTATGTACTTTATTTGTTGGTAGGTATTATTTTAATTAGAACAAAGTTAATGTTTGCTGTTCATCTATAAATGAATCACTTTTTGTCCCCTCTAAAATATGATAAGCAATATATATGTGAATGTCCTTGTTGGATCTTAATATCTAATGGAATGTCCTTATTTATGTGCTACTTTTAATTTAATAGCCTTTAGTGGTAATTATTACCATTCATCAACAATCAGATAGGTTGAAAATATGAGAGACATCCATATCTCCTTCAAACCTAAAATGAATAAAATCTCTGGTGACTGACTGGCTTTAGTGAAAAAAGAGACTGCAAGAGGAATCAGGCACAATAGAGAAAGAGAAAGACAAAGAAAATATCTGACAAACATTGTTTCAAGGAGAAGACACTTGAGAACAATTAACACCTTTTGGCTGTTCGGAGGGAGCAGTGAACATTTTCACTCTGCAACCTGTCAAAAGCTTTAGGGAAAGGCTTTTATATTCTGCTTTAACTTCTAATGGCAGGTTAGTATTTGTATACAACATGCAGTAAACAGTGGATAGGTGTCTTTACATTTATTTATTTTTAATTAAATTAATCAGAGCATCAACTCTCTGCAGTAATCTGGGTTGTTTTTGTGTTAACTAATCATGTAGAGGCATAACAAAACTGATTTATTTTATCCATAATGTCTGCAGACTCAGATGAGTCTTCAGCAAAGCAAACTACTATCCCAGCATGTCCTAAAAACAGCAAGAAACAAGCCTTTGTCCTGCAGAGGGCAGGTTAGAGGATGAACACAAACAGATGGGCAGTGTCCCCATGAATAACAGCCAGATCTGCTTTTAGCTAAGTGGGACGGCACAACATGGCACTTCTCCTACTGTTGCATTAAATCTGTTTATTTTCTATTTGTTTTTATTATCTCTCTGAGCTGTGTTTCGCGGTTTAATCCAGGTTCAAGTTAGCGCCCCTTCCTAATTTCTTCTGTTTTTAACTTCAATCTCTGGTCCTTTGCATTTTATCTAGCGAGTTAGAGCAGCATGTATCCAACAGTCCCTTAGAATCTGCATCCATTTAAAGTTCTTACAATTTCAGACTCCTTTTAAATGCTGTTTTAAATGGGAATAGTTATTTTCTCAGGGACGTGACTATGCCCCTTTGAATGCCCTGCATGTCTGTTATGAATCAATCTTTTGAATTAATCAAATTTTTCATTAGGATGTTGGCTAAATACAGCACACACAAAGTCATTAAATTACTGGACCTTCATTCCCTTCGTCTTTTTATAACCAAGTACCATCGAAATAATTTGAAGCTGATGCACAACTGAATAAATAAATGGAAAAAATAAATCACACTCTTTAAGGCAACATCATAATGATCTATCTGCTCCTGCAGTTAAAAAGGTGTAAAATTTAAAAATAGCATGAAGCTGGTCTGGATTTCCAGATTGTTATCATTTTCATTCTGATAGTTATAGCTTTAAAAATGTCAGTTCTTCAAAATGTGTAACTTATAAGAAAGAAGAACAAGAAAAGACTAGAGCAGTTTTAGGAAAATACAGTGCAATAATTTATTTTTTTAATGTAAATACTAAACATAAAAAATTATGGGATTTACAACATGATAGAGATTATTTTACTGCATTTAACGGGCTTTAAAACCACCGATAATCATCAATAGCTAACAGTTTTTAATTACTTACGGTCTCTCTCTCTCTCTCTGTATATTAGGGATGAAACGGTTTATGAAAACCGTCCGAACCATTCGGTTCGACTGTCTCGGTTCGGTTCGCGTGTGTTGCGTTCGGTTCATGCGCTACTCCTTTTTCTCATAGGCGAAGCGATTACACTCCAGAGCAGAAGGTGGCGGTACTGCGACCAAAGCCAACCACCAGTAGTAAACAAGAAGAAGAAGCATAGCTGGGTGTAGCAGAAAAAAATCAGTTGTTGTGGAGAATTGTGTGGGTATGGCGAGTGGGAAAGAACAGGAGTTGGAAGACGCGCCAGCAGCACTTTATAGGTCTGCTGTATGGGACCACTTTGCATTTAGAGTTACCTACGATGACGGCGGAAAGAAAGTTGTGGATAAAAACAGTGTGCAAGCATTGTGTAACACGTTTTGTTTATGCTAACAGCAACATGACCAACATGTCATGCTAACCCCGAAATCCCACATACGCCGCTGCGAAATCTCCGCTGCGCTCCAGACCACCTA
>JAGKQL010001519.1:0-18455 GCA_018398635.1 Cyprinodon brontotheroides
CTACCACTAAGGCCCTCCTGCTGGAATATTAAATGATTTTCTGCTGCAGCATCTTTGAAAAAAATATTTTTCTTCTACTGGTTGATGGCGGCTGACTGGCTGGCCGCAGCTCCCTGGGCAGGTCACAGCGGACCAGGAAGCTGCTGACAGAACCAGGAAGCTGCTGACAGAACCAGGAAGCTGCTGACAGAAGCAGGAAGCTGCTGACAGAAGCAGGAAGCTGCTGACAGAAGCAGGAAGCTGCTGACAGAAGCCAAGGGCCAACCAAGGACCAACCACAGGACCCAACCAAGGACCAACCAAGGACCAGCCAAGGACCAGCCAAGGACCAGCCAAGGACCAACCAAGGACCAACCAAGGACCAGCAAAGGACCAACCAAGGACCAGCCAAGGACCAGTCAAGGACCATCCAAGGACCACCCAAGGACCAGCAAAGGACCAACCAAGGACCAGCCAAGGTCCAGCCAAGGACCAACCAAGGACCAGCCACGGACCAGCCAAGGACCAACCAAGGACCAGCCAAGGACCAACCAAGGACCAGCCAAGGTCCAGCCAAGGACCAGCCAAGGACCAACCAAGGACCAGCCAAGGACCAGCCAAGGACCAGCCAAGGACCAGCCAAGGACCAGCCAAGGACCAGCCAAGGACCAGCCAAGGACCAGCCAAGGACCAGCCAAGGACCAACCAAGGACCAGCCAAGGACCAGCCAAGGACCAACCAACAAGGACCAGCCAAGGACCAGCCAAGGACCAACCAAGGACCAACCAAGGACCAGCCAAGGACCAGCCAAGGACCAGCCAAGGACCAGCCAAGGACCAGCCAAGGACCAGCCAAGGACCAACCAAGGACCAGCCAAGGACCAGCCAAGGACCAGCCAAGGACCAACCAAGGACCAGCCAAGGACCAACCAAGGACCAGCCAAGGACCAGTCAAGGACCAACCAAGGACCAGCCAAGGACCAACCAAGGACCAGCCAAGGACCAGCCAAGGACCAGCCAAGGACCAGCCAAGGACCAACCAAGGACCAGCCAAGGACCAACCAAGGACCAGCCAAGGACCAGCCAAGGACCAACCAAGGACCAGCCAAGGACCAACCAAGGACCAAAGACCAAGGACCAGCCAAGGACCAGCCAAGGACCAACCAAGGACCAGCCAAGGACCAGCCAAGGACCAGCCAAGGACCAGCCAAGGACCAGCCAAGGACCAGCCAAGGACCAGCCAAGGACCAACCAGCCAAGGACCAGCCAAGGACCAGCCAAGGACCAGCCAAGGACCAGCCAAGGACCAGCCAAGGACCAGCCAAGGACCAACCAAGGACCAGCCAAGGACCAACCAAGGACCAGCCAAGGACCAACCAAGGACCAGCCAGGAGAGCCAGGACCAGCAAGGACCAGCCAAGGACCAGCCAGAGACCAGCCAAGGACCACAAACCAAAGGACCAACCAAGGACCAACCAAGGACCAACCAAGGACCAGCCAAGGACCAGCCAAGGACCAGCCAAGGACCAACCAAGGACCAGCAAAAAGGACCAGCCAAGGACCAGCCAAGGACCAACAAAGGCCAAGGACCAGCCAAGGACCAACCAAGACCAGACCAGCCAAGGACCAGCCAAGGACCAGCCAAGGACCAGCCAAGGACCAACCAAGAGACCAGCCAAGGACCAGCCAAGGACCAACCAAGGACCAGCCAAGGACCAGCCAAGGACCAGCAGCCAAGGACCAGCCAAGGACCAACCAGGACCAGCCAAGGACCAGCCAAGGACCAACCAAGGACCAGCCAAGGACCAACCAAGGACCAACCAAGGACCAGCCAAGGACCAACCAAGGACCAACCAAGGACCAGCCAAGGACCAGCCAAGGACCAGCCAAGGACCAACCAAGGACCAACCAAGGACCAGCCAAAAGGACCAACCAAGGACCAACCAAGAGACCAGCCAAGGCCAGACCAACCAAGGACCAGGCAAGGACCAGCCAAGAGACCAGCCAAGGACCAGCCAAGGACCAACCAGGACCAGCCAAGGACCAGCCAAGGACCAGCCAAGGACCAGCCCAAGGAGACCAACCAAGGACCAGCCAGAGACCAGCCAAGGGACCAGCCAAGGACCAGCCAAGGACCAACCAAGGACCAGCCAAGGACCAGCCAAGGACCAACCAAGGACCAGCCAAGGACCAGCCAAAGAGACCAGCCCAAGGACCAGCCAAGGACCAGCCAAGGACCAGCCAAGGACCAAAGCCAAGGACCAGCCAAGGACCAGCCAAGGAGCCAACCAAGACCAACCCAAGGACCAGCCAAGGACCCCAGCCAAGGACCAGCCAAGGACCAAGCCAAGGACCAACCAAGGACCAACCAGAGGACCAGCCACCAGCCAAGGACCAGCCAAGGACCAACCAAGGACCAGCCAAGGACCAGCCAAGGACCAGCCAAGGACCAGCCAAGGACCAGCCAAGGACCAGCCAAGGACCAGCCAAGGACCAGCCAAGACCAGCCAGAACCCAGCCAAGGACCAGCCAAGGACCAACCAAGGACCAGCCAGGACCAGCCAAGGACCAACCAAGGACCAGCCTAAGGACCAGCCAAGCGGACAAGCCAAAGGACCAGCCAAGGACCAGCCAAGAGACCAACCAAGACCAGCCAAGGACCAGCCAAGCCAAGAACCAGCAAGGAGCCAGCCAAGGAGCCAGCCCAAGGACCAGCCAAGCAAGGACCAGCCAGAGACCACCAAGAAGAAAGGTATGATTCCCAGAAAAAGTCTTCCACAGTCAACACACACGTCTCCATGCTCCTGAAGAAACTCCTTGACTTTGAATGGGACTTCATATAGATCAGTGAGTTCTCTTAATCCTGCAGTTTGTTCATGTGTTGTTTTGACAATCTGGCATTGCCACATTAAGCCACAAGAGTATACATTAGTTTTATACGCATTAGCTTGGAGAGTATATTGTACATTCCTGATTGTATAATATTTGGTTGTTATTTTTTGACAGTGGCTCCATTGGAATAATGCTGCAGAGGAACAACGGCTAACAAACTAAACATCTCTCCTGGATCCACAAGATTTGAATCCGGGTGGTTCACACCCACCCAGATTCCCGGTAATCTAGCCATTTCACTACCCCGCCAGACTACTTTAAGAAGTGAAAAGTATTTTCCTAAATGTTCTAATTGAACATCAGTTCAATTAGGACAATGAGCTGTTTTCCAAGGGCTGGAAACGTCCGAATTTACTTTATTTATTTTTTTCAAAATGTTCACGTTTGTTTTTCCAAATGTTGAACAATCTACAATCAGAAAATACATTGTGACAGGAAGAAAAGGCGTTTAAGTGGAGTTTAGAGAAAATTAACTTCACAGCCCTATGCTTAAGCCAAGTTATCGTTTTCCCACTATTACTAGCTATCCCCATCAGTTTTGAAGTAGTCTTAAAGAATGTATTTCAAACCTTATTTCTATTTTGTTAGTTCTTTTGCAGTTATTGATTGAGTGTTAATTACTTATGTGTGTCTTAGGTATGGTTAAATAATATTGACATTTGCTCAAAGTCAGCTAGTCAGCTGTTTCTGTTTGCTACTTCGAAATTACCTTCTCAGCATCACCCAACATGGTTTATTTTCTGTTTCTTTTTCTCAATTTTCAAAGGACTGCTATAAGTTAAAAAATGGACACAAGGACCTTGTGGTTCTACTGTTTCTTAATTTCTGATTGCACTCTCTTACACAATATTCATTATAATGCGTGAGCAACTGTCTGTAGAATAATGAAGCTCTCTTAGATTGACTGTGCATGTATTCAAGGTTGATATTTTAGGAAACTGCTAAACTGAATTATTGTATTGTGTATCTACTGTGCCTCTCTACAGTAAACTTAAACAGAATATTATTGTAATTTCCAAATAATAGAAATATGATGCATTTATTTTTTAATGTATTAGACAGTGAAATCATTGAACAGTGAGAAAACAGACTACTACTGTAAAGTCAATTTACGGTATGAAAACCCTAAAATTACAGTATATCGCTGGTGTCCTAGCTGCCAGCTCTTTACCGTAACTCATAGAAATAAAGCACAATATACCCTATAAAAATCTTGGGAGTTTAAGAATGATAGAAAGGATGACTGACTGTTTTAACCCCCAACAGCTGTATCTTTTGTCTGGTAATTCTGAGCAAATTACTTAAAAATCTAGAAAAAGAATATTCTAAGAAAAAACATTTGTATTCTTTTAATGTATTAATTAAATAAAGCAGACAGTCTAGTAAAGACACATTTTATCTAGCAAGGAAGGGATTAATTGATTTTCTTTTTTCTTTTTTCTTTGTCCTCCCTTTTTTCTACAGAGCAATCTGTGATCAGTTTTAATGACTCAATAAAAAGAAATATCTTCTGTATATTGCAGTCAGTGGCTCTCTAGAAAAATTAAGCTAATTTGGACATTACCGTGCAGCTAGTTGTGTTTTACCAATGTTCAGACATTTTAGACGCTATGTGAAGAGGTCAAAGCTTTGGCGTGCCATGCTGTCCCTGAACAACCCCCGAGCTGAGACATGGACATTTTAAAAATAAAGCCACAGGGATGAACGAGAACACGGACCTTAGATGTTGACCGTCTTTGGAAAATGAGAATCACATATAAGAAAGGATGAGCGGGAGCCTACGGACCTTAGGATAAGCTGACTGTCTGCCATGTTAACTTGGGATGGCTACTGCTTGAGTTAAAAAAATGTGTTCGCCATGTTAAGACGCCTGCTTTTCCAGTGTGGTCCTGTTTCTCTGACCGTGACTGGGAGTGGATGTGCCTTCTTCGCCCTGACATGGGAGCTGCCTTGGAGCCCGCCTGTCTGGCTGTGTGTTTCCTGGACGGGCCTTTACAGCCAAGCTTTTGTATCTCTGCTTCTGTTCTGAACCCCAGTCACTGCAGATGGCCGCCACACTGAGCCTGGTTCTGCTGGAGGTTTCTTCCTATAAAAGGAGTTTTCCTCCACTGTCGCTACAAGCATGCTTGCGTGGGGATTGTATTTGAGTCAATGAGTCAATGCAAATCAACTGGTTTTCCTCTTAGATATAAAACTTGTATCAATTTGACTGTATGATCTGTTGAACTGTAAAGCGCCTGAGATGACATGTGTTGTGAATTTGGCGCCATATAAATAAACTAATCAAAATTGAATTGAAATCAATGGCCTGAATAGGATGGAAACTAAGTCGTAAATACTGGATGTTTGAGATGCTATGGGGAGCATAGTTGATTATTTGAAACTGCACCAAATGTGCAAACCTATCTGCCTCTTTCACTGTGGTCCTGTAGTTTGCGGCCTTTAATCTTTTTTTTTCGAGTTTGCCTCTGGACACTTTTGGTGAGGTTGGCCGGTCTGTACAGCTAAACTCATTTTCTGAATTAAAACAGTGGTGGAGCAGTACAGCAGCTGCAGTCAGTTAGCATGGTCAAGAAAAACACCGGCTTGCTTTTCTATGGGGCAAACTGCAGTTTTACATGTCCCTAGCAGTGCTACCACCCTAAAATGAAAATACTGTAGTAAGGATGCTATTTGAACAGCTTTGAATTAAACTGCACCAAATCTGAAAACCTCACTCCGGTCCTGTAGTTTCCAAGCCTTTAATCTCTATTTTTCTTTTAGTTTGAAAGGAACTTTGGTGAGGAAAGCGTCAGACAACTAAAATACTTTTTCTGCACAACAGTGGTGGCACCAGTGCAGCAGCTGCAGTCAGTTAGCATGGTGAAGAAAAGATGGCGGTTGTCTCTTTCTATGGGCAAACTGCAGTCTGTGCACAGCTTAGCAGTGTGCCACCCTATTGGTGAAAACACTCAGTAAGGACATTAAGTGGATAACAGCTTTGAAGAGAGGACGGAAAATATGTTTTTCTTTGACCACTCTGCAATTTAAACTGTTACAGTTAAAGACATGAAATGTGATTTCAAATAGTAAACAGCTGTAAATTAGCAACCATCACACTAACACTAGATTTAAGGTGGACACAAAGGCGGTCTGGTTAAGAGACATAAAAGAGCCAAAAATTCCTTTTATTTAGTTTAGACTATTTTATAGTGTCCTTTCTACCTCTACTGAATGATCAACGCTTGCCTTAACCATGTATTCTGACTTTAATCTTATGGAGGAATATTGTATGGTATTGGGACCTGTTAAAGGGCCTCTAATGCTATCCTATTCTGTAACTCCATCCAACAATTTTTATTTAATTTTTTAGAATGTCTTTGCTGTGTACTTCCTACCCGGGCCAAAACAAAAGGAGATGAGCTCTTGAGTGACATGCGCATGGGCTTGTGCCTTGCCTTTGACTCCCTGAACCATACCTTTTTCGGTCAAACGACTGATTTGAGTTTGGGGATGTCATCGTGATACTATTCCTACACCTAACCCTAACCCTGCTGGACCAGTGTGTCATGGAGAGGATGGGATCTTGTCATTAGCGGAGATCAAATGTTTTCTATTACAAAGGTTAATCATTTCCTTTTTTTGTCTTTTACTGCTGATATTTCAACTTTTTTACAATGTTGCACTTTACAGTGGACTATAATTTTAAACATTTTGCTTCTGTAAAACTTAGTTCATTTCTGCTTCACAACCAAAAAGTATTTCCTGTAAATATTAATGTGCAGAACAGAATGACCTGTAGTTTTATCCAAGTAACACCATAAAAATTAAGATTTTTGGAAGTTTTTATCGTATGGCAATTTCTTTTAAAATGTATCCATATTCATTAATTTTCCCAGTGAATAACTGTGATTTTTATTTTTTAGAGTAATATTCAGCGTTTTTTTTTTGCCCCAGTCAGTTGATAAACCTTTATTTAATGTATTTCATACAGTAAAGCGCCGCTTGTTTCACTGTCTTTTACTGTTGCTATTTGATGTGTTTTCCTGTATATTTTACTGACTTTTTTTACAGTGTAAGTTAAACATGTTTTTCCTTAAATCCTCCAGATCTATCCAGGGTTTTATCAGAGGAATAATTAACTTGGAAACAGAAAAGCATTTTAAAAGATCTTCAGCTATTCACCATCCAACAGTTACCAACATTTTACATGAGAACTGATGACACTAACACAACTGTAGCCTCAGCGTACTCTCGTGTATTCATCTGTAATTTGATGGATGTTCTTTGTAATATGAGAGGGTAAAAGACATCATGTGATAATAGAAGAACATGGCAGGTTCCACAACATGGATAAAAAAAATAACATGAAGATAAAGAGAAATACTCTTGATCTACACATGATATTTCACATAGACAGAATGCATAAACACACAGCATTTGGACACAACATATAGATCTGATATATACACATAAACCCACCACACATACAGCTTCCTTTACATAAACATGTCAGACACACACCTTATATAGACACAAGGATGTGTGAAAACACATGAATATATTTTCTGGCACTAAAAGCATCCAGAACATTACAGAACCAGGAGTTTAAACATGTGATCTACAGTGCTTAGACCAACATGGGTCTCATGTAGCACCAAGCTGGTATATTTTCATATTCCATCCTGTGTTCTCCTTTAGCTTCCATCATTTTCTCTGCTGTAGCTATTGGAGATCTAATCATGTTTCTTCGTAGAGCGTAGTGAGGAACACATGCTGCTATACCCAGAGCTGAAAGACCATCTCACTCTGTTAGTCAGCCATTCCGCAACCTTTTTTTGACCTCGTTGGTTCCTAATCTCTGAAATGCTCCCATATTCTGAGGCATCATCTCCGCTCACTGAAACAGAAGAAAAAACTGTTATTCTAAAAAAAAACATGCATGTTGCTAAGAGTTTGTGGAAACTCAGTGGTTTCATTATTCATTATTTTAAACTTACTGTCTGGAATGACTCCCTCATCCTTGCTTCTTGCCACCTCCACAGAGGGCATTGTTGGTTTCTCTGGTTCCTTTGCTAAAGCTTTCATCATTCTCTCCATCAGCTCCTGGTCCCTTCTGTTCCACTCCTCTTCCATCAGCATGCGTTGTTTTCCTTGCAAACGTAGAAACTGAAATGTCTTTCTTTTTCCTTCAGTCGTGAAGCATCCTTTGTTCTGTTTTACCATGTTGATAATCTTTTGGAACAGCTCTTTGATTTGAACATCATCATCATAATCAAAGCTACTGAGAACATGGTATCTGTTCCCACACTTCTCCAGAAGCTCCTGGAGCTCCTTGCTCTCTCTGATGATGTAGTTCTCTACAGGGAGGCCATTGAGCCAGTCTCCCCAGGTAAACAGCACCATGCAGTGTCTCCACACTCTCTCTGTTAATGGCATTAGGACCTCCTCCAGAGGTTTGAGATCTTTCTCAGTGAAAGCTCTGAAGATTGGAACAACCAGGAGAAAAACATGAGGTCCAGGAGAAAACATGGAGACACTGTGGAGAACTTCATCTTTGATCCAGTCAGGTGGTGTTGGGTCTGTGAACCAGCCTGGTGTTTCAACCACTGAGACATTTACTCCATCAAAGTCTCCTTCATGTTTCTCACATGTTGCAGATGTTCTCTGATCTTCATAGTTCTGAAAATAAAGAAGAACATTTCTGGATGTGCTGAACTCAGGTAAACATCCAGTCTGGATGTTTGAATGTATGAAATGTTTTTTCTTAATCATCATGATGGTTCACCTTTTCCAACCAAGCTCTATCAAAGGTTCTGTTAAATTTCTCCTTGAAAAGGATCCGATTTCCTGCTGAACTCTTTCCTGAACATTTCTGTCCAACCAGAACAATCCTGATGTCAGTGACTGGATCTCTCTCAGCTGGAAAACAAACAGAAAAACCAAATAGTTTCTAATCCTGAAACATTAATGTTACAGGATTATATTATAAACTTTTATAAAACTTGTTTACCTCCATAAACCTCTTTCAGGGCTCTTGACTGTTTCTCGTTGATCTTCTTCAACCTTTTGGCTTTCTTGTCTGCAGCCTCCATCTTGGCTTCTATCTGTGCTGCTCGGTCCAGGTCCACTTCATAATGAGGATCTTCATTTCCTGCCCACATCTCTTCAATCTTCTCAATGAGCTCCTTTACCTGAGTCTTATCACTGTGGTCCTTGTTGTTCAGAACATGATACCTGTTCCCACACTTGTTCACTATCCACTGCAGACCTTCCTCACTCTCTATATACTCTTCCACAGTCTTCACTCCTAACCAGTCACCATAGGTAAACAGAACCAGTGTGTGTTTCCAGATTTCTTCTCTAAACAGACTCGTGTGATCCTGGACAGATCTCAGATATGATGGATCAGCATTGACTGCAAGAGCAATAACCAGCAGCACAGAATGCGGTCCTGGAGGACAGAAATTCACACTGTTCTCTATTTCCAGTTTGTCCATCTCACTGGTGTCCTGAAGGGTGTGGATGTAGAACCATCCAGGAGAATCCACCACTGTGAGCCGCCTTCCTTCAACCACACTGTGGCTGATTTCACTGCGTGTTGTTCTTTCAAAACTTTCAGTAACACCAAATGCATTTTTTCCTAGAATGATATTTCCTGCTGAGCTCTTTCCAGCCCACGAATACACCAATCATCAATATTCTCAAATGGTTTGGAGGAACTTTTCCACCTATATCATAAAAACCAATAATTTATAATTTAAACATTTGCAGCTCAGGTCTGTTTAGAGTAGGCTTGATAATATGGATAGAAAATACATTTGTTAAATGAAAAAAAACAACAACTTGTATTTAGATGGTTTTAAAATGTCTCCTGTGCCTTTTTTATTTTACCAACAATAAAAAAAAACATTTTCCAAACATTATAATTAAATAATTTGTTTTGTTTGTCGAGCTCCCAGAGATGTCTGCAGAAACATTTATCACTTTATCCTGGTAGAAAGAACCTATAATTACCTTCAATCTGCAGCTTCAGGTTTCTTCTTTGTTTCTGAACTTCATCAAACCTTTTTGAGGCTTTTTTAGCCAAATCTTTCAGTCTCTCTCTCAGAGCATTTCCATCTGATTCATCAACTGAACAGTGTCTGCCCCTGTTCTGTTCAATCATCGCCTCAATTTTATCTAGAAGCATCTTGACTTGATCTCTATCTTCTCTGTTGCTGATGTTGAGAACATGTTTTCTGTTTCCACATTGTTGAAGGATCCACCACAGGACTGAACTTCCTCTGATTTCTGATTCAATGGTTTCATCACTACATGGATGGACTGCAGTGAAGAGCACAATGGTGTGACTGAAAACATCTGCTTTGAAAAGTTCCAGGTGTTCCTCTAGAGATAGTTTGATGAGATTACAGAAATCTGAACCAACAGGAATGACCAGAAGAAAGACATGAGGTCCTGGGGGACACAGATGGACACTATTCTGGATTTCTATCTGATCCAGTTTTGGGGTTCCTTCTCTTGGATCAGCCCACCACCAGCCTGGAGTATCAACCACTGTAAGTCGTCTGCCAAGTACTTCCTGCTGCCTCGCTTCACTCTGAGTTGTTCTACTGCTGATGTCAAAAACATTGTGACCCAGGATGATGTTTCCAGCTGAGCTTTTACCGCTGGAAAGGTCATTGTATCTTCCTCCTATCAACACAATCCTCAGTTCTGTAGCAGGGTGGCTCAGTGCTGTTAAGAGAGGTAAGGCTTTATTTTATCACACAGTTTATAAACATCTACTTTATTTATCCAATCAGAGAACAAAATTTCTAGATTAACATTTCTATTAGAAGAATCATTAGAAAACATTGTGTTACCATGACTGAAAAACCTAATATAAGGAAATCTAGAAAAACAGAAGCAGCCATTTTGTTTCACCTTCATGTTCTGTTTAAAGTCAAAGACTCTGAATTTAATATATTTATCCACTAAAATGAGAGTTTATCAGATTATAATCCAAACAGCATAAAGTTTGAGGGAAAGTTTTATAAAAAGTTTTCTGACCTGAGTTGGAAATATCAGCTGAAGCGGCCATTTCATCAGCTTCACTCTGTCGACTTTCTGCTTGTTTGTTCCAACAAAACCTTTTCTAAATGAAAGTAAATGAAGCAGAAGGAATTTTATTGGGGTTGAAGGTTGAATGATGAAGTCAAACAAGGTCAGAGATCGCCATCTGCTGGACAACTAGATTACCTACAGGTCTACTGAGGTTTAGAAGCAAAGATATTTAAGTTAAACTGCTGATGTTAGAAAAATAAAAGGAAATAAAA
This sequence comes from Cyprinodon brontotheroides, assembly GCA_018398635.1. NCBI lineage: Eukaryota > Metazoa > Chordata > Actinopteri > Cyprinodontiformes > Cyprinodontidae > Cyprinodon > Cyprinodon brontotheroides. Next base: position 11,168 of record JAGKQL010001519.1, read on the forward strand.
CAGAAGAAAATAAAATGATAATCAACTCATAATTTAATTCTTCATTGATAGTAGAAGAAACCAGTTACAGAAAATCAGATCCAGCTTCTCATCACAGCAGTTTATTTGTCTCAATAGTCCTGATCAAGTTTGAAGTCTAAGAAAACATCTAACATTATTCTGTCAGTGACCAAGTAACCATGTGGCTTTAGATGAATGCTGCTGCAATTAACTTCAAACTGAGCAGAGAAAGTTGAGTTTGACCTGCAGAGGTCTGCAGTTTTAGCAGAAAGCATTTAACCAGAATCTTCTATTCAGCAACAATCATCTCAATTATCAGACTTTTCTTTTTCTTTAATCCAATGCTTATGGCCATACTGCTCTCTGCAAGCGTGCTCCTGTTCTGATCATAGAAGCTAAGCAGCGTCAGGCTTGGTAATTACATGGATGGGAGACCATTCTGGAATACCAGCTGCTACAAGCTTAACCTGAACTAATATCAAATAGCTTTAGTTCAGATTTAGAGAGCAACCGCCTGATTTATGGAACATGATCCCAGAAACAATAACAGAGAAGGTAAAAACACAGAGGTTTAAATCACTATAGAAAGTTTTTTTATTTGTAGAAAACATTTACAGAAAGCTATGAACTATATTGTGTTCTAATGTGTTGTAATGTATATTAATTTACTTTTTTTTTATTTGAACAGCAGCGACAGCTTAGCTGTGCTGATGAGGATCCCAACAATAAAATAAGATCAAATAAATAAGTTTGCTCTGGCTTAATGGTGGCTGTCTGTTAAAGACTTCAATCAATGTTTGTGGTTGTGGTTGATGGACTACATTATCTCCCCTAAAACTGGTAGAACTAAAACATCCAGATCCATTGATGTCGACCTCAGACTGGAAGAAATACAACTCTGTTAACGTTTGACTTCAAGGATCCAAAGTCTATGTCTTTAAATTGCTGCAGCTCACAGGGATTGTTCAGAGGAAGTGTTTTCCTGAATTTGATCTGCTATAAATATCACTGTGACTTTTGGAGGTGGAAGAATGAAAATCAGATGTTTTTCATTTAGATATAGAATATTTATTTTTGTATTATACCTCAAAGTTTGGCTTCGGTTCACTTGTTTGATAAATCTTTTTCTAATATTTGTGGCAAATATTCAGTGTGGATGTAAAACCAGGATGTTATTTTATACAGTCCTAGTAGATAAACTGTTATTGTAGGATCATTAAAAAGATTTAGTATTTGGGATCTGGAGGAAACTGTCCACTTTCTCCACCAGAGAGCGCGCGCACAAGATCTCCTGGGAGCATGAGCTGACTGCAACACTTGTCTTCAATCTGCTCATCAGGAGACTCCTTCTTAAGGAAGGCGGAGACTGACACTCCAGTGCCAGGGTGTTAGCCAGTAATGGTACAGCTAGACCTGAGCCAACCTGCTGACTCACTTTTTCTCTGAGTTTCGTGGGGTCCTGATCCAGTTTTCTCTCGGCTGCCAAGCAACCAAATCTGTCTGAAAACCACTGAAACCTGGGCGTGACTCAGTCCTGAATCTGCCGGTACTTTATTAAGTAAGCTGCCTGTTTCAGCCCTCTGCCTGCCGACAAACCCTGGACCCTCACAGGGAATCCCCTCCTGCTGATCTGTTCAGCCCCTGAGGCAGGTATTAACTCCAACGGACAGGTTACTGGATCCAGTGAAAATCCTCTAACCTCCTCTGTTCTACTTAAGCCTGATCGCCGAGACCGGCTAATCACCCAGTTCTCCTTTGAAAAAACTCTGTCAATAAACCCAGTGCTTTTCTCTGTCTCTGAGTGTTCTCCGTTAGGGTTGAAATTTTCTCTCTCATCAATAAGACCAGAGATGGACTACAGGAACTGAACACTGTTTGACATCAGTGAATAAATCTAGTGTATCTGCACCATTATCTAAATTAGTTCAGCCAAACTATTGATGCATAGAAAATGTTTCAATTTTGTAAACATAAAACAACAGCAGATCCTTTTTGTTTGTTTTTTTACCTCAAAGTGCATTATTCAGGTTCACTTGTTTTGATTAATCTAATTTAAATAATTCTTCCACTGCTCACTGTGACTTTCTGTGTTACATATGCACACACTGAGCAGCTGCTGTTGCTGTGAAAAAAACAAAATAAAATAAAACTACAAGTCAGTTTTTTAAATACTCAGTTTTAAAAGTTTTTTCAGTCTCAGACCAGAGATGGACTACAGGAACTGATCACTGTTTGACATCAGTGACATAAAATCCAGTGAATAAATGCAACATTATTAGGATTATTAGTGCAGCAATAATTAAACTGAAGCATGATCTGTATAATATGACAATGATTCTGTTCTCCTCATTTATAGGCAGTCAGACTGACCACATTTAACATAGTTTGGTTCATCTGCAGAATAACAGCGACATCTAGTGGTGGTATCATCTAGACTGGGCTATGTTCTGTTCTGTTCATCTGAAAACCTAAATGACTGATTCATCTTTTCCAGTGTATTTTAGATAATTTCTCTGGTTGTTCTGTTAAATAATGAAGCAGCAACAGTCAGACTCCCATCTGGTTTCAGAACAATGGATTCTAGACACCAACCTCATTAATAAAACAGGCTTTGGTAGAGTCTGGGAATGAGTTAACTATGATTATTGTTTGGTTTTAATCCAGAGAAAAGTGAGTTTAAAAGATTAAGAGGAAATGACCAACACAGACAGGGATTTGTCAACCTCTGCAGTCATGGAGAGAAGCTGCTGGCTCAAAAACAGCACCTTTTCTCACAGATTTCTTCACAGCAAAGCCTTTTATTAATAGTTTACAACATAATAGGGCGGGCCTTAAACAGAAGACCCAGTAATGATTATCTTGCAGGATGCAGGTCATAAGATAGTGTGAAATGACCATCTGGCTGGATGGAACTCTGCCTCATGACCTACTGGATGGAGGTCATAAAAGTTTATTATCCTTCTGATTGAATCACAGGATAAAAAGGTGAAAAACATCTGAAACGAGTGTCTGAATGTTGATTTAATGTTCATCAGTTCTGACAAGGTGATCAGTGACATCATCACCTGGTGGCTGAGAGAAAATGACTAGTGAACATAGAAAGGAGCAAAGAGGGACACAGATATTAAACTAAAGCACAGAGAGTTGTCCACTGCTTCCTTGCAACAAGTTGGTCCTGGGTTCAAATCTCAGTCTGGTCTCTTTCTACTCTGAGTTCTCCCTCTGCATGTCTAGCTTCTCTTTGGCTGTTTTAGCTTCTTATCACAGTTCAAATAACATCATTGTTTAGTTGGTTCCTCCAAACTGTCCTCAGCTGTGATGCTGGTTTCCTGTCCTGCTGGTCTAGAACTGAATGGTGTAACTCCATGGAAGGACGGCCTACAACTGGACTGAGTGGGATGAAAAATTAGACGGATTTTATTCACCATAATATCTCATGCTTTTTTGTTTAATTGCTTGTCTTTTACTTGTTTTTATTTCAAATGATTTATTTTAGAGCTCCTGTTATGTTATTTTTTTCTGAGTAATGAAATATAATGAACAATTGGTTTAAACGTACTATTCAGATCTTTACTAATGTAAGGAGTTTAAGGATATTAAATTGTTAAGTAAATTGATTCATATTTCTATTTGAGAAAAAGAGATAAACCCAAATTTATACATTATTTCCAGTTTTGTGAATAAAAAACAACCTTTTTTGTCAAGGCTCTTCAGTGCTGAACACAGCAAACATCTTAGGGGTAAAATAAGGTTCATCAGAGAGAAACTTGTGGACTTCTGAGGTCAAAGATGTTGGAATAAAACCACCAGATTATGATGATAAACAGAAGATGTTACTCAATGTACACTGAAAGAGAATAAGAGAAAGAAATCTCTCTTTGTTTATCATAAATTTTATAAACTCTGTTGGGATCCGGAGGTTTGCCCACCAGAGGGCGCCGAGGATCCCTTTCTGAGGGCTTCTGCTGTCTGTTGGGATCCAGAGGCTTGCCCACCAGAGGGCGCCGAGGATCCCCAGGGCTTCTGCTGTCTGTTGGGAGGGCTTGCCGAGCCAAGGATCCCCTTCCTGAGGGCTTGTGCTCACCTGCAACACCTGTCTTTCATCTCCTCATCACCCCTTGGGCCTACTTAAGGAGGAGGAGACTAACACTCCAACGCCAGAATGTTTGCCAGTTACGGTTAGCAAAACCTGAGCCAACCTGCCTGTCTTAGTCTTCAGACTTTCTGTGATCTGAACCTGATCATGTTTTCTCCTCTCTGCCTCACAGGTTGAACCAGCCTGTTAACCTGAAACTCTGGAGGTTTCTTCTGCCCATTGACCAGTCTGTCTGCTCTCTGTTTAAATCTGGAGGGCTTCTCCCTGTCAGCATCTGCCTGCCGCCCTCAGAAGATAACTTGGAGAGACTCTGTCTGTGATCAGCCTGCAATCATACAGTAGGCCTGCCTCTGCCTCAGACCAAACTCTCAAGAGAGAGAGAGAGAACCAAACCTGGAGTCAATAAGCCTGCACTCAGACCTGCGTCTCAACCCAGCTCTCAGGGGAGAGAGAGAGAGCTTATCAGGAATCAGCCAACCTGCACTCAGACTGCCCCTGCCCAGCTCTCAACTCTCCTCCTGCCTGCACACAGCTCCACTTGGTTGAAACTTTGTGTTATGCAATTAATTACTCATTAAATAGTAATTTAATCTTTACATTATTTAATCAAATAACTTTTTGTTCTGTGAACACAAACTTAACAGGCTGCATGTTTGGATGATATGTGAAATTGGATTTCAAGCTCCAATCATGGCCTGTCAGTTAACTCTGCATACATGGAAAACAAACTCAACAACTTCTAATCAAAATATGAGAGTTTATTAACAAGAATATTTCAACTCTGTAACAAAAATATTTGTATTAAAGGCTTACTATGCAACATTTTTCAGTTAATTAATGTGTTCCATAACGTTTCGGATGATTAAATTAGTCATTTCAGGTCGAACAACGGTTTTCTCGGCCGCCCTGGTGGTCTGTAGGGGAAATACCGTACTTGCAATTGCGGGAGCCCTCGGCCCGCGCCCACAGGCTCAGAAGTCTCGTGCTCTCGTGAGAGTCAGTCTTGCTTTACGGCGAGAATTTGGCTAACTACAATCTTTGTTATTTAGACACATGCATAATTCAATTCAATTCAGTTTATTTCTATAGCTCCAATTCACATCATGTCATCTCAAGGCACTTTACAGTTCAACCAGATCATACAGTCAAATTGATACAAAGTTTTCTATCTAAGGAAAACCAGTTGATTGCATTGACTCATTGACTCAAATACAATCCCTCACACTAAGCATGCTTGTAGCGACAGTGGAGAGGAAAAACTCCCTTTTAACAGGAAGAAACTTCCAGCAGAACCAGGCCCAGTGTGAGCGGCCATCTGCTGAGGCCCACTGGGGTTCAAGGAGACAGAAGCAGAGACACAAAAAGCAGCTGCAAAAGACGGCCCCATCCAGAAAACACATCCATGTAGACGAGCTCCGAGCCAGCTCCCACTCAGTGGTTTGAGTTAGTATCACATACGGCCTTGAATCTGGAGAAGATGCATTTTGCTTGCCTAGTAAACTAGCCCCACACACCACTTGCCAAAATAATTTTTTGCCTGCGAGTTGGTCTGTCGGCATAGTCGTGTGTGAAGGACCGCTGGCTCTGATGGCAATTTTTGACTCAGCTTTGGAAATGGTTCTTGAAAGATTGGACTTAGGGTTTTTGTTGTAATGTGAGCAGGAAGAGGCTCTTTGCTCCTTCATTTCTTAGAAGGACATATTTAACATTTTACCGACAGGCTGTTTGTTGATTCTAAATGTAAATGAATAATTATTGAAACCTCCAGCAGAACCAGGCTCAGTGTGAGCGGCCATCTGCCGAGGCCCACTGGGGTTCAAGGAGACAGAAGCAGACATAGAAAAAGAAGCAAAGATACAAAAGGCAACTGTCAACCAGCTCCACAGGCGGCCCCGTCCAGGAAACACACAGCCAGGCAGACGAGCTCTGAGCCAGCTCCCATGCCAGAGGACGAAGAGAGCACATCCACTCAGTCACGGTCAGAGAAACAGGACCACACTGGAAAACAGGCCGATCTCCAACATCTATAAACAAGGGTGTTGATGGAAGCAGCACAGCTGATGTTTCTCTCCAGGATGACGTCACAGCCAAACAGGAACAGACGAGGCAAAGCTACTCTGAGGAAAAGCAGAGAGAGCAGAAGGTTAGAGATTGAACTAACAGATTCTGCAGAATAGGAGAACAGAGAGAGAAGGAAGCATAATGATGAAATGGGGGTCCCTATGTCCTCCAAAAGTCTAAGCCTATAGTAGCATAACTATAGAGAGATAGCCTGTATTAACCTGACACTCTAACCCCTGTCACACTGGTCCGTGCGTTACCGAAAGCCGACGGAGACCGCAACTCCCCGCGATCACCCCTTCACACCGCCCCTTTTGATCACGGGTGCTGTGCGGTTTCTGGCGCCGCAACAGGTCCGAGATTTAACAGAAGTTCACGGAGTTCACGTAACTTCACGCTGCAGCAACACGCCCAAATAAAGGATTTTTAGCAGAGTTTGTTTCGCGAGGGCTCCCGCACGCAAGCTAAAGGATAGCTTTGGGCGGAATTTTCTGCAGCCGAGCAACCTCGGTAACCGCGAGCCGACAGCTCAGCAGCCGGTGAGAGAGGCTTACGCCTTTTAATGACTTGGAATCCTTATGGCACCGCACAATCAAGACCGCTAAACGTAAGACCGAGTCTGTGTGAGCCTGGGGTAACTAGAAGCTTTATCAAAAGGAAAGTTTTAAGCCTAGCCTTAAAAGTAGACAGGGTGTCTGCCTCACGGACTAAAACTGGTAGTTGGTTCCACAGGAGAGGAGCCTGAGAACTAAAAGATCTGCCTCCCATTCTACTTTTAGAAATTCTAGGAACCACTAGTAAACCTGCAGATTGAGAGCGAAGTGCTCTGTTAGGAACATAAGGAACAATCAGATCTCTGATATAAGATGGAGCTTGGCCATTTAAGGCTTTTTATGTGAGAAGGAGGATTTTAAATTCTATTCTGGATTTAACAGGAAGCCAATGAAGAGAAGCCAGGATAGGCGAGATATGATCTCTCTTTTTAATTTTCATCAGAACTCTGGCTGCAGCATTTTGGATCAGCTGAAGGCTTTTAACTACAGTTTGTGGACTTCCTGATAGTAAAGAATTACAATAGTCCAGCCTTGAAGTAACAAATGCATGGACTAGTTTCTCAGCATCACCCCTGGA
>JAGKQL010001522.1:0-23591 GCA_018398635.1 Cyprinodon brontotheroides
GGGTCTGGCTGATTTTTACTAATCCTACATCTGTCTTACTTTTAGACCATACCTGCTTGGGACTTGTTCTAATAGGGATCTGTGTGCCGCCACCGCCATTTGTCTTTTCCCCAGGAACTTTAATGTGCTCTGCAATTACTTCATCAGCTTGTGAACAGATCTTGAAAACAGTCCATCTTTTTGACATGCTAATGCAGTCCCATGCTGTAGCAATCCATTCGTAATCCTTGCTTGGCTTGAACCATGGGTCCTAGACGTGACTCATACCTTTCTGCAATCAGTAATGTGACATGTGGTGCTGAGTTGGTAACCTGGAACCATTCTGCTTTTTTTCAGGAAATGTGACAACAGTTGTGGTTCTTGTGGTCCAACCACTATGTCAGCATACTGGAAGACAGTTGTTTTGTTATTTATGTTTTCGCCCCAGCTTTTCCTTCGTAGTCTTCATGTGTTTTGCCTTTGTCATAAAACATGGTACAATGGAGTGGAAGAAAAGGTTCTTAGGATTTCTCGTGAGTGATTCATTATCAGGGTCTCCATGTTTCCCACCTAGTTGGAGGAAGGAGGTTGGTGAGTTTTCAGCCAAAATACTCTGGTCTTCTGGCTCATGGTTTGTTATCTGGGGGGTCATTTGCAGGCCCATTGGCATCATGTAGGTTTCTACTTGTCCTGCTGCTTCAAAATAAATTCCATTAGGGGTACATTTAATTTTTGCATTGAGCTGTAATAGCAATACCCTACCCAGCAGATTTATGGGCTTATCTTCTGAGCAAAAGTAGTGGTGCATACACAGTCTTTTTCACCTATGATCATGGGGAACTGGCTTAGTCATGGGTATTATTTGGGTCTTCCCAGAGAAACCTACTACCCCACCTGATGCTGAGAGAGGCAGGCCATCCCCACTTTTTCCTTATACAGGAGTAGGCCGCCCTGTATCAATCATAAAGCGATGATGGCTGTCACATATTATGACATCAATGGTGGGTTCTGTTTGTGGACGCGGTTAATATATAGAATTCTCCATCAGGTTTCTCTGGGCACCCCTATAGCCAGTAACGCGGTCTTGTCCCGCTTCCATAGGTGGCTGGTCCAGCAGTAGGGGCTGGGGTCCCATCCATGGGTTAGTGGGGCAGTCTCTTTGCATGTGTGTCCAACTTGTCCACATCCCCAGCATGGCATTTCACTGCTGTTGTCCCATGTCTGGACAGGCCTGTGGCATCTGCTGGTATTGGCCTTGAGGGGCCTTCTTTGCAGGGCTCTCCATCTTCCCCCATGGGTGGCCCCCCTTCCTAACGTTGCTTGTTGGGGACCTCCTCCTTGGTTTAGATGCACATGAATAGGGACTGGTTGGAGGTTGGGTCTGGGCTGTGGCAGGGCACCTCCCACAGGTGGCTGCTGGATACTGCATTCTCGTGGGTGGAGGAATAACAGGAGACACTACTGGTGCTTGTACCACTGCCTCCCCTGTTGAAACCCCGGTTGGGGTGTGGCCACCACAGTCAGTGCAGCTTGATGACACCCCCAATTTGGGTTAGCTTGGTGGCCAGCATCTTCTTTTACTTAAAGGTTTTGGATGCATGTTTACATAGTGAATAACATGCTCAGAGAACAGAGGCCAGTCCATCTTCATGAGCCCACAACTTGCCCAGTTTTTGTACTTCATTGGACATGGCCTCTGATGTAGTTTCGAATAGATGGCCAGATGTTTTCAGTTCATTCCCATCACTTCCAGTCTCTGTTTTCCATTTCTGTTGGAACCTGTGCAGAAACTGGCGGGCTTTCATCATCCTTAGGCATTCTTGTCTCAGCTTAGCTGGGATCACTGCAGGTGGGGTATTTGTTCCTTAAGGCTGCCCACACCTTGGTCCCATTTGGTTGAATGGAGCCTTGTCATACTGGTGTGGGAGGTCATGACCCTTGGAAGCTGGGCTTCGCCAAACACCTCTCTGGCTGCTGAGTGTCCTGCTGTTTTAATTAGCAGCGCTTGATGTCCCCAGCTGCCAGATTGATGCCTCCAGTGATTTCTTCCAGCTTTTCTATCCATCTGTCAGCACCATTCGCCACGGGGGTCAGCCTTCCAGTGGCATGTCCATAAAAAGACCATAGACATATCTGTCGCCATGAGGTTTAGACTAAGCGGTTTTCATATAGGCCCCTCCTGATTTTGTCCTGTCTTCGCTGTCGCTGCCTTGACCTGGTCACCAGGTAGGGCCGCTTTTACTTTTTTAGCCCCACGCCACACCCCTGAGTGGCTTCCTTTTTTTGCTGCTAGCCTGCTTTCCTCCTTGAACCCATGGGAATGGGTTTGTAGTTGGCAGTATGTTCGAGCCTTCACTGTCCTCCCATTCGACACATCACCTCCCCTTCCTCATATTCCATGTCTTTTTCCCCTCTTCTTTCCTGCCTCTTCGATCAGAGACAAAGTCGTGGGCTTGGCAGGTCTGGGTAATCAGTTTTTGGCCTCTATTATAAGCTGCCCGCCTATTCTCTTCAATTTTTCCACCCTTCCACTCGCTCTTTCTTCTTTTTGTTTTTCTATTGTCTTTTTAAATTTTTTTAATCGCCTATTTTGTGCTTTCTTCCAACTCTTGCTCCTTGAGTCGCATAAACAGTGTTTCCAAGTAGTTGCACCAAGTCCTGGTTTATCTCTTTGCCAGTGATTCAGTTTCATCCAAACATAACTCTATGTTGGGATCTGTGTCTTGGCCTTTGTATGTTGACTTGGTCCTGGGCTCTGAGCAGCATGGGCCTCTTGGGTATGATAAATGGCTGCTACATACTGGGGGTATGGAACGGCTAAGGGTAAAATTTCCTCCTAACTTCTGGGTTTTTATCCCACTTATCATATTCACCGCTGTAATAATACTCTCCCGCTGTGTGCTACCTCATTTCTTTTTCTGTTTCTTCCTCTTCTTCTAAAAACTAATTTAAGTTGCCCTGTAATCTTTCCTTTCTGCCTGACTCTATCACAACTGGGTACTGACCTGCTGCGCTAGGGTGATAAGGTGGTGGATTAATGTACTCAGGGGCTGTTGGCTCTTTTGGTGTTCTACTTTGAAATATTGCAGGATGTCTCTCTGTTCAGCATGCCTCTGTTTTTTATGCAAAAGCATCCGGTCCCGTTTTTTATCTTTATTTCTCAATCTTTCTTCAACTTCATCACAGCATGAAGGATCAAAGCTGCCTTCTTTAGGCCAACGATTTTTTCCAGATGTCATCTTATGCCATTTGGTCATGCATTTTTGAATTTTGCGTTTATTGGATGGGTGTGTCAATATTACCAATTTGGCTGGCGTCAGCCCGTCAGACTGTTGTTTGCTCATATTGATTCCCATGGCTACTAGCAGTCACTCAACCGTCAGGTCCGCGGCTTATTCACCAGTCTTTGTAATCCTCAGTTAATTTTTATCTTAACTGGTTCTGCTCTCTTCAATACAGATCGTGTTTATTTTCTTTTAGTTTCTTTCTAGTTAATTTACTTCCTAAATTTAGATCTTTTCTTAATTTATTTCATTCTCATAACTCTTGTGTTTCTTTCAGTTATCAATTTTGTTTTCCAATCCTTATTAATTTTCAGGTTATTCCTTTTAACTATATTCTGTACTAATTACTTCTATTAATTTATTATTATATCTTTAAGCTTTATCTATATTATAATCTTTATTTATTAATATCACCCACCCCTTACTTCCCCTCAGTTACTCAGCTCTTTCACTCTACACACTAACACAGACACACAAGACAAATGATTATATATACATATTTACAGTTACTCAGCTCTTTCACTCTACACACTAACACAGACACACAAGACAAATGATTATATATACATATTTACAGTGCACTTCTTCTTTCTACGTTTTTCCCTGCTGCCCCGGCTGCACCCAGATAACTGGAAATGCATAGACGTCCTCCGGATGGTCAGCGGTACTATTCTGGCTATCGCTTAGCCTCTCAATACCTTTTCCTCACTGTTTCCCTACAGTGGCACAATACCTTTGAAACTCACAGGTTAATGGTCTTTTTCAAGCAAAGTTTTGAGAAAGCCATTAATTAACAGCTCTTTTTACATAGAAACTAGAACAGATAAGGTGTTCTATTGTAAACTAGTAAATATTCAGGTCCTGGGTGAATATGTGGATGTGAACATTTGAAAGTTAATTATTTTGGGCCTGAGTAAATTAGTAAGAAAGTTGCCCTGACAAAAAAAAGGTGTTTGTATTCATCATTCAGCTAAAAGAACCTTTTAGCTGAATGATAATCTATTGGTTGGAAATATTCCAGAAACATACATTCAGATGAAAATATCCTCAGATGAAAATAAAAGCAAAGGTAGGACAGATTTAATGAGCTTTGCTCAGTTTTGCTGATTATTCTGGGGGATTTTTTAAGAATTCAGCTGCAAATGATCAGAGTTTAGCTAATTCAGTGTCTTGTTGGCTTTCATTAGCAATGCATCAATCAGCCCTGCTACGTGTGTTGTTGAAACCAGGCCCACCAAAACTCCAACTTTATTTGGCTCAGTGTTAGAGCTATGGTCAATAGATATTAGAATGAAGTAGATCATCTATAGAGGAGTCTCAGATGAAGATTTGGGACATATAGAAGTGTGTGTCAGTCTCAGAGTTAGTCAGCTACAAGCTAATTAATGTTGTAAAGTAGCTCCAGCCGCCTTTAAAGGCTCTGGATTATGGGGTTAAACTACGGGACATCAAAGAACTCAGTTTAGAGGCTGGAGTCTGTAGTTCAGGGAAAATGAAGTCCTAAAATGATGAAACATGTTTGTTTAAAAAGATAAACTAGATTGATGATGTTGCTGTTATTTTACTGATCAGTTTGAACCTGCTTTAACTCGGTAAAAAGCCTTTGTTTTAAAAATGTATTAAAGAAATCTGACTCTCCTCTAGAAGTTTAAAGTTTCTGCTTTTTAGAGATTTTTGAAAGTATAATTTTCCTTTGAACTAATTCTAATAGTTTTGTTCTTGATTCTGTAGATTTTCTATTTTATACAACTGATTTTATGTTTTATATTCTGCTGTGGATGTTTTTAATTATTGTAATCACTTCTAAACTGATGAATTAGCAGCAATAAAAACCTCATGGATTGAAACAATTTGCTTCTTTATATGGTTTCATATTAATTACAATCTTCTTCCATGTTTTCTCTGATGTTTTCATACAAACTAAAGCTGTAAAATAAATAGTTTAATGGCATTCACCTTCTGTCTTCTCCAGTCTTTCCTGTTGCTCCTCCATCAGCATTAATGGTTTTTGCTTTTTAGAGCCTGAGTTCAAATCTGGCCATTGGATAAATCCTCCTTTGCTTGTTGGAGAACTTAGATCAGGAAATAATGTAGGTACGTATTCTGGCCCAGTTGGTTTGGCACCTGATAAAACAAGTGTTTCAGTTGCTATAACTGTGTGTGTCCAGAGCCGCTACAACCAAGCAACTAGAGGAATGAAGGATCTAACTATGGCTGTGTTCACAATGCAGCCTGAAGGGACCCAAGTATGATTTTTAATTCATTTGTTGTTGTGTTGCCCATATGCGATCTGTATCTGATCTTTTCATGACAGTCTGAACAATAAAGATCAGATTTTTTTTCAAATGCAACCCAGGCCACTTGGCTATGTCCTGAATCCGATCTGTATCTGATCTTTTTAAATGCGACCTGTGTCTAAACGGCCAGGTTACATTAATCCGACCGAGATAGATAGAAGGAACAGGGATAGGACAAAAGAGAAGAGGTTAGGAAGGAAAGGAAGATGATAGAAGAAAAGAGAAGGTGGGAAAAGCAGAAAGGTGGAAACTGAATAGAGGTTAGATGGAATGAAGGGAAGGGGAGAGAAGAGGATAGAAGACGAGACTGAATAAAATTATTTTATTTAAAAAGAAAGTCTCTCTCTCTATATATATATAGATATATATCTAGATAGATATATTTATTAGGGAGATTCACTGAGCCTCGTGTGTTTTTTGGCTACATTTGGAGATAAAGGTTTGGCTCTTTATCTAAATACAAATAATCAAGTACATTGCATGTTTGACCACGTCTGCCATAAAACATATTTACATAAAATGATTAGATTTAAAAATAATTAAGTTTTTAAAAACTAAAATTTGGTTTAACTGCCATGTCCCCTTTCCCATGTTCTTCTGAAATCAATTTATAATTATAATTCAAAAAAAGGAATTATTCAGTTTTAAGTTATTAATAAATAGTACAGTTTGTGTGGTTTAAAGTACTTTAATGCTGAAATTAATAAAAAACCAAATTGAATCAGCAGAGATATCTGGAAGAGGGTCCAATGGGTCTCATCAGAAAGAACCAGAACAACATGCAGACTGCAGTGAGTGGGCGGAGCCAAGATACCTGGACAGGTGAGGAAGAGTTTGGACAACATCCTGAGGATCATTAAATGCTGACTGAGACAGAATCTCCTCCATCAGTAACTGGATCAGAACCAGGATAGATATCCTGATCAAATCTAAAGCTTTGCTGTTTATCAATAAATCATTTTTCATCAGAACATCTTCTTCATCTTCCTCATCCATCAGAACACCAGCAGGGGGCAGTCTGGGCTCAGAGGAGGCAGGCCACAGGTTGGGTCAGGATGTTCTGGTAGTTCTGGTGGTTCTAGTTCTAAAACCTGGAGCTTCCTGTTTGATGAAGAACCTCCTGGAACCGTCCAGATTCTACCCTGAACCTCAGCTGCTGTTGATGTTTGTTTCAGAGCTTTAATGGTTTAAACCTGAACGATGGAACTGAATCCCATTGATCCTCATTCACACAGTAACACACCTAGAAATGATGGAAACAGCCTCAGGTGGATGGAAACTGGAAATGTTCCTCTGTTTAGGTCTGGAGATGATGGTCTGTCTGTTTGCTGAGGAGCATCAAATCTATGCATCTTCTCAAAGGGACACTTTCAGTCTGACTGAATAAAAGGAGGAAAATCAGCAATTCCTTCTAAACAAGTCAGATGGAAAAAATAATCAGGCGGACAACAGGGGCGGATCCAGGATTGTTTTAAAGGGGGGTGTGCACCTTATACTGATGTTAAGATAACGTAAAACTAAATGACCAAAAAATGCCTTCTTTACTCTTTATGGGGACACGTGTGGGGCGGCGTTTTATTTCATGAAGAGGTGTTTTTCTAAAGTAATCTGATAGTTAGGATGGAAGTGATGATTGATGTTGGTAGCAGACTGATTGGTAAACAAGTCCACGCTACATAGATGATCTAAAATGGTGGACCAGCGTCATCATGAAGGACTATGCATTTTCATCCCTTGATTCTTACTCTTCATGGCTAAAAAATGACCTTTGGTGGATTATTATGACACATGAGTTTTATTTTATAGGGAGATACAACTGATATTATATTTATATATATATATATATATATATATATATATATATACTATATATATATATATATATATATATATACAGTGCTGCTTGAAAGTTTGTGAACTAGTTGAGTAGTTTAGATTTTTCTTTATTTTTACCATGATTTTCTTATTTTTTCATCACCAGTTTTTGTATATGAAATGTCAGGTTTATGTTCATCAATTCCATTCATTTGTTTTGAGGAAAATGTGGGAGTTTAAAGCAAACTAAATGAAAAATGGAATCAGAGCATCTGCAAAAGTAAATGAACCACATCAATTAATCAATTAAGCAGACCAATCAAATGAGACGTCCTTGGGAAAAGTTTGGAGGTGCACTGGTTAAAAGGGAGACGAAACCAAACAAACCACTGTTGTGTCAAGGCATAAAGACCAGATCAACAATGCCGAGAGGAAGGGAGACATCTGAGGACGTCAGGAAGAAGGTGGTGACAGCCCATCAGACTGGGGAAAGCTATAAGACCATCTCCAAAAGATTCCAGCTTCATCCATCCACTGTAAGACAAATCATTTACAAATGGAGGGCACTAGGCATCACTACAACTCTGCCCAGATGTGGACGGCCGTCAAAACTTTCACAAAGAAGCACCAGAAAAATAATGATGCAGGTAAAGACCAACCCATGCATCACCTCCAGAGAATTGCAGACCTCTCTGTCAGCGTCTGGGATAAATGTACATGCGTCTACAATCAGGCGAAATATCAATAGACATGGCATTCATGGGAGAGTTGCTAGAAGGAGGCCTCTGCTCTCAAGAAAGAACAAAGCTGCACATTTAAAGTTTGCCAGAGAACACTTGGACAAACCAGAGGCTTTCTGGAAGTCCATTCTCTGGACGGATGAGTCCAAAATTGAATTATTTGGCCACAATCACAGGCGCCATGTTTGGAGAAAAGTAAACACTGAATTTAAAGAGAAGAACCTCCTCCCAACAGTGAAGCACGGTGGTGGAAATGTGAAAGTCTGGGCCTGCTTTTCTGCCTCTGGACCTGGACGACTCCATATTATCCAGGGAACCGTCAATTCCCAGGGCTA
Organism: Cyprinodon brontotheroides; assembly: GCA_018398635.1. Taxonomy (NCBI): domain Eukaryota; kingdom Metazoa; phylum Chordata; class Actinopteri; order Cyprinodontiformes; family Cyprinodontidae; genus Cyprinodon; species Cyprinodon brontotheroides. Next base: position 8,451 of record JAGKQL010001522.1, read on the forward strand.
TCAACAAATTCTTGATCAGAATCTCTTGCCATCAGTCAGGGAGTTGAAGCTGGGACGGAAATGGATTATGCAACAAGACAATGACCCAAAGCATTCCAGCAAAAGTACCAAAGAATGGCTTAAGAGAAAGAAGATTTGCACTCTGGATTGGCCCAGTCAAAGTCCAGACCTCAATCCCATAGAAATGCTGTGGCAAGATCTGAAACGGGCAGTACATGCCAGATGTCCCTCCAACATCTCTCAACTGGCAGAGTTCTGCAAGGAGGAGTGGACAAAAATCCCAAAAAGCAGATGTGAGACACTTGTTTGTGGTTACAGAAGACGTTTAGTTGAAGTAATGGCTGCAAAAGGCGGTGCCACAAGGTACTAACTGAAAGAGTTCACATACTTTTGCACTTGGCATATTTTCTGTCTTTGACAGATAAAATACTTTTGTTGAATAAATAATAAAAAGATGCATCTTTTTTGTCTTTGTGTTCCTTATCTGGAAGGTCCGCATTACAATTTGAGCTTTGGATGTTCATTTTACATGATTATTATAATTTTTCTTTAGAAAACAATGGCCATGTTTGGATGGTTCACAAACTTTCAAGCAGCACTGTATATATATATATATATATATATATATATATATACACACACACACACACACACACACACACACACACATATATATATACACACATATATATATATATATATGGCGAAACTATGACAAAAATCTGAGTACATCAGGAAATAGTGTGTACTACACATGGTTACATTATTTTTCCACAACAGTGTGTAGTACACACTGTTGTAGGAAATCTTCAATTTCCAATTTATAATGGAATAGCGTTCATTTCTAAGAACAAGAATAGACTGTCGGGTTTCAGATGAAATTTCTCTTTTTCTGGGCATTTTGAGCGTTTAATTGACCCCACAAATGTGAAGCTCCAGGAACTCAATAAATACTTAAAAATATAAGTAATTAAAAATAAAATTGAAGATTATAAAGGACAAAAAATAAATAAGGTAAATATTACGAAGGTAAATAAATGAATAAGCTAATTAAATGAGTTATATACATTTATGTCTCACTGTATAATTTAATTTCTACTTACATTTATTTGTTTATTGTATTTTTGGTGGCAATTAATTGGATGCTTATTTATTTATTTCTGTATTTATTTTTAGATATGGATATGGAGAGTTGGTCCTCCATACTGTTCTAACACTGAGAAACACCAATAACAAGACATTTAACTGAAATACATTAACATCCCAGCAGCCATAAATTTACCTGTAAAACTGATCAGTCTTTGAACAAGCATCACACTGACCAGCATGATGTTCAGACAAACTACTGGGTTTACTGGATTTACAGGCTGCATCTGAATCTACCTGTTTTTTTTTTGTTTGTTTTTTTATGAAGCTTGAACATTCCTGCAAACTGCATCCAACATCCATTATTGCTCCTTAAAGGGATGATTAAACACCATGTAAAGACAAAGTCAGACACGTCTCACAGCAACCAGCCTGTAGGATCAGATCCTGCAAACAAGTTTTTCAGATTTTTCTTCTTAGTTTATGAGCAACAGAAGACATGAACTCAAGACAGAAGGATCAAACTGCTGAAACAAGCTAAACAATGTTAAACAGTTAGGATAACCTGCTGCTGTCCCTCCTACCTGTCTCTCTTCAGGCTCCGCCTCCATCACAGGTGAAGCTCTGACTTAATCCAGAAAGCAGCTCAGCCTCAGGTTCACCTTTCAAGTCTCTTCAACACTTTGGGAAGTTTGAGCAAACTGTAAGTTTATTTTTATTCATATCAATGATTCCCTGTAATGAAAGACGTTGTAATTCTGATAGAAGGAAATATTTCCTCCACATATGACGTTTTATTTTATGTTCTAGTTTTCCCTTTGATCCAGTTGTATTTCACCCTGCTTAATATTTTCTAATATATCATAGTACAATGGTTAAAGCTGTGGGTAAGTCTAGCTAATCCTCTGCACTAGACTGTGGTTTTGGGGCCCTTTTTTATTCTGGGCCCCTGCCCCTTCACTGGTCTCTGCACGGCCCTGCTGGAAATTTCCCAGTCAGACATGAAATCAACCTTTTCTTTGCATCCAAGCTGAGAGAAAGTGAAGCTCACTGTGAGAACATTTCCTGAACAGTTCAAGATGATTTCAGGGAGAAAATGATCCATATAGAAACGGATCAGAATGAAAGAAGAAAGAAGGAGAGATTAAAGTCCATCTAAAGCTCTCAGATCTGCTCCCAGTATATCTTCTGGGAGGTGACTGGTTTCCAGAGAACCAAACTACTTCCTGCGATAAGATGTTGACTAGAAATGAGCTAAAAACTGAGAAAACATCTTAAAAACCAGAAGTTTAAATCTGACCTCAGTGATTTACAGCTCAGTTTATTGTTGATCCAAAGAGAAGAAGGAATGAAAGGAAACATGTTTGACAGGTGAGCACACCTTGACAGGGGGCGGAGCCTCAGGGGAGGCAGAACCTGATCAGGAGGAACAGGTTCTGTCACTCAGTGGGTTTTCTCTCTCTGTGGACTGTGGAGGGAACCAGAACCAGAACTCTTTTCTTCAGACAAAACTGAATTTGAGGAAATTGGAGAGAAGATATTTAACAACTATTTTAAAGCTGAAGTTCTTCAGTGGTTCTGTTGAACTGGTACCAGTTCTTTTCCTGCTCTGCTGCTTCCTCCTCATGTTGTTGGATAAGCTGACATCAGAAACTCAGAGCCTGTTTTTAGATGAACCATTGAGCTGAACTGGGAGAACTGGTTTCCAGAATCAAACTCTGAAGTCTGCAGATTCTGATTTAGCTGCTGAATAAAAGCTGAAGCAGTAAAATCAATCTTTGTTCTAAGCTGGTCTCTGAAATACCAGGAGCTTCCTGCTGTTTCCTGCTTTCCTTGGGTTCTGGACGGCTGCAGCAACTGGTCCCCTATGAGCCCAGTGCTCCCAGTTAGCCTCAGCATGCAGGCTCCTACAGTCCAGTCTGGGCCGGTACCGTCAGCCCGGTGGACACCAGAGGGAAGGAGTCAGAACAGAACCAGAATATTTCAGATGATTAGCCCCGCCCACTGCTTTGATTTAGTCCTACAGTCTGTAACCCAGTAAACATCTAGAACCCATCAGAACCACAGAACGCCTCTTGGACCCCTGTTCCACACTAGGAAGAGCTTCAGCAGTTTTTGGATTAAAGGAGAAGTTCGGTTTTTTACACTTTAAGCCCATTTTTCTGTAAGTGTCCAGGATGAAGTCGAATGATCGACACCAAAAGTTTGACAATTGGTCCTGTCTCTGCTTTTTGGCTCATTTAGAATCCCCCTGGCTGCTTTAGAATGGCTTGCATAGAGCATGTCCGATAATGTCCTTAAAAAACAACCTTAAGCGTTCTTTTTTTTTTTTTTAAAATATGCTACTCACACGGGTCGTCAGCGCTGTTCAATGGCGTTCCAAAAAAAGTTTGATTATTGAAGAAAAAACGTTCCTGTAGTGTTTATTTAGCATTTTGTAAATCCCATTGAGTTCTGTTGGAATAGTCAATATTCCGCTGCCCGGAAACGGAAATGGGGGCCTGTTTACACAGTTGTAGTCTTTTTAAGCTTCACTCTGTGTACTCCGGCGTCGAGAATCAAGAATCCACCTTTCCGTATTCCATTTTCAGTGTTTTTAAAGTGTTTAACAGAGACGTTAGCACCTCGACGTCGGAGTACACAGAGTGAAGCGAAAAGACTACAACTGTGTAAACAGGCCCCATTTCCGTTTCCGGTGGCAGCGGAATATTGACTATTCCTACAGAACTCAATGGGATTTACAAAATGCTAAATAAAAAACACTACAGGAAGCGTTTTTCTTTATGAAACTCTTTTTTGGAACGTCATTGAACAGCGCTTCAGTGACCAGTGAGTAGCATATTTTAAAAAAGAATTTAAGGTTGTTTTAAGGACATTATCGGACATGCTCTATGCAAGCCATTCTAAGCAGCCAGAGTTGATTCTAAAATGAGCCAAAAGCAGAAGACAGGAGCAATTGTCAAGCTTTTGGTGTCGATCATTCCATTCATCCTGGACACTACAGAAAATGGGCTTAAAGCCACCAAAAAAACCAAGCAGAGCTTTAAATCTTTCATTATAGGTTTGTGTTCTGCTGTGTAATTTAGATTATTTGATTCATTAAAATGTAAAATTAAAATGAAAACCATAATAATCAGTTATGTAAACAGAATGATTCACAATTAATAGATATCTAAAATACACAAGGGAACTTTGATTATTGAGCTAAAAACAATTCAATTAAAAGTTTAGATCAGTAATTAACAATCATTAAATTAATTTAGCAGCAATGTTTAGATGTTCAAACCTGCTTTGGACTTGGGTTTGTTTAACAACTAGCAAATCTGATTAATTATAATTTATAACTGAAATTGTGCTTCAATAACAGAATCAAATCCGTGTCTCTCTATTATCAAACTATTAACTCTAAAGGGATGTTTGGAGCTTTAACCTTTAGAGACATCAGATCACTCTCTAAACACAGACATGCTTATTTTTATCATATGATTGACTGTAAAGTTACAACGAGCTCGCTTGTGATTGGATAGTGCAGATCATGGTCAAGGCCAAGATCACAGTGAGGAATCTGCAAAACGTTAGTAAGAGAATATAAAAACAGTCCTTATAATTATGGTCAGTTTTACATAGATTGGTCAATAAGTTCATTTAGAAGCTACAATTGAAGGATTGTTTTAGAAACCAATTAATTCTTGTAGTGTGTGGCCGTTTTCACTAATATAGCCCCTTTAATTCCACATTAAATAGGACCACAAACATCCATGGACCTTTAATCAAAGGCAGATTTGGAGCTAAGCTTTCTATAAATGTTGCTGAACTGATTTAGAAGGAAGAAGGAACCAGATCCTGTGTTTGTTGAGATCAGGGGACATTTGATGCTTTTCTTTTAATAAGGTTTGTGGAAAATGGGAAAGATTTTGGCAATAAATGATTTACTACTGCTGCTATTTATTAGATTATTATTTTAAATATTTGCTTTTGTTTTGTTTTTTAATATACAACTTCAAGTTAACCTGAAATATTCAGATTTATAGTAGAACAATAGAGCATAGTTTTACTTAGAGATAAAAAAAATAGATAATCTGCGTAGTAATATAAATGAATTTAATGCAGCTGTGTTTCCAAGGTGTTTAATAAATCTATAATATAAATGAAATAGTTTTAATCAACACTCCAAAAAATATCAGCTTATGAACAAAGGCCATCATTATGTCTCCTTGAAGATAAATATGTCCATAAATAATGAGCCTGAATATTACTGAATGTCCTTAAACGCATCATGTTCAGTCCCAGTCAGAGAAAAACTCACCTGACTTCCTGTAAATGAGGGTGGGAGGGGCTGAGTCCTTCCTGGTTCTCATGTTTACCTGAAGCAGGTAAAGAACAGGGAGCAGAAGCTCAGGATCCATTTGGTCTCTGAAGAACAGGAGGATTAAAACAGCTTTCTGTCAGAAATTAAAGGTAAAATCACATTAGATTCTGACTTTATTGTTACTTAGTGAGTTTTTCTCTCTGTGAGGAGAAAGAGACATGAACTCTGATTGGTTCTCTGTTCCCAGAGAGGGTTCCTTTATCTCTGCTATGGTCTGCTGCTCTGGTTGGTATCAGCAGCAATAAATGTGTTTCTGCTGATTGGTTCTGGTTCTGTAGAGGAACAAAGATCCTCTGCTCTCTGTTCAGACCAAGGTTGCTGTGGTGGTTTCTGTCAGGGCCGCCCCTCCCTAAATGTTCAACATGCGATGTGCGCAGAGCCTCATCTTCCATTAGAGGAAACATTCTGCGAGCTGTAGCGCAAAATGCGCAATGATTGCGAGCTGTTGCACATTTGCTCTAAAGCGGGGAGAGAAAAGAGAGCAGCTGTAATCTGAGCTCAGTGATTATCAGCTCTCTGTCATTTAGACAACATCATGAATCTGGCTTGAACATCAGAAAAATGGTTAAAACAGGAGAAACTCCAGCTTCCCTTGAAGGTTGGGATGTTGCTGAAATGTAAACTCTGTGATCAAACATCTAGGTTTCCTCTCATCAGATAGAATCTCTATTTCCAGAATCTAGACTGGAGATTTTCTTTATTTTCCAGCTGCTGATTAACATTTATTGAATGTCTTATTAACGCCCCATGCATTCACCTCTGATGAAAGAGAGAGAAAAAGACCATTTAGAGGTTGGAAATAAGTTATAAACTATAGCCCATATATAATATATGGGCTATAGTTTAATATGGTTTTATATCAGTTAATGCTGTTAAGAACTTTTGGACTTTTTAAATAGATAAATGTCACTATGTGTCGGTAATTAAATTCACAACGGTCATCTTTTAAGACTACAGGGATACACTGATTGATATGAGTGGAACTGATGCATTAGTTGACAGAGGAAATAAACAGTCTATTTGATCCTGAATTATGTTTTATTAGGACTTTATTTGTTCATAATAATAATAGAACAACAATGAAAAATATATTAGATAGAAGTGGAAGTATTTTTTCTAGATATTAGTAGAAGTAGTAGTAGTATGATAAGCCAGTACCAATAGTAGTAGTTTTCATAGTTGTTGTTGTTCTAGTTTTATTTGCATTAACTAATCAATCTTTTTGAGGTGAGTTTTTACATTAATTTCATGATGTAGTTTAACATTAAGACCTAAAAATATCTTATTCTGCTTGTCTGGATTTCTGACCATAACAGGATCAATATTTCTTTCAGTTTTAAGTTTTTTTTTTTCTATATTCATTAATTTCAGCTTAAAGTTGAAATCTTCCAAATAACATTTAACTTTAGGTTCTCTATAGTTTAGCTTTGTGTTCTAACTTTTGCTCAAACTGGGAACTTCTTGTTATCGAAGAAGAGTTTTAGAAAAAGGAACAGATCTGTTTGTTCTGGTTTTCAGGTCTGAGTCCATTTAGTTGTTCTGTTCCTACTGACAGCCTTTGCTCTTACTATAAAGAAAATAAAACAGTGACTGAAATGTTTCAGATCATCTCATATCAGGCAAAGATCCTAAAAAAGCAACAGAAAATATCATTTTGAAAATAATTGATCTGAGTTATTAAGGGGAGAAGCTCTCCTTACCAACCTGGCCCTGTGTGGAAATATAATGATATCATTGTTGATCATCAGTTAACTTGAATCAATCATAGTTTATGTATTTATTGTTATTCAGAGATTACTGTTGATTTTTAAGGCCAATACCGATACTGATTATTGATTAATTAACATCAGTCTTACTGTTATATCTTCTGTCTTTAAGTCAATACAGCTTTTTCTTTCCTTATTTACGTAATAAAAATGACATTAATAACACTTTACACAAGTCTCAATTTGTATAGAGGGAAAACTTTTAATAACAAATCAAACATTAAAATGGAAAGTAAATGGAGGGAGCAGCAAAGCAGCTCTTTGCATGTTTTTAAGGCTTTGCTGCTGAATGCACTAATTAATCAGTGAATGCAGGAAAGTTTCAATTGATACAAGAAAAAACGCACTAATATCAGCCACAAAATATCAGCCGGTCGATGTATAGGTCTACCTTACAGCAGGACCTGATGAGCTGCTCTGGAACAGGAACTTACTACAATAAAACCTTCATGGCAACACGAAGTAGGCTAAAAGAGCTCAAACAGCAGCACATCAGGCCCTGATCTAAAGAGACTTTAACAGAAACATGTTTAAACATTATAAACCTCTGATAGATGGAAACTAAGTCAGACTGAACTTTAGGCTGAGAAGTTCAGCTGCAGAAAAGAAGCTTCAGGACGTCCTCCAGCTCCAGGAACGTCTCTGATGAGAGGGAAGCTGCAGCATCATGCTGCCTCCAGTGCAGAGCTTGATCAACAATGGCAGCAGACAGATGTGAGAGCATCTGTCCTGAACAAAGTTCTCCTCTCTGATAAATCCTCCTGATTGTGTCTCCATCTGTTGGACTTAGAGTTTGCTTCAATAATGTTGCTCCACTTATTTTAGTCAGCTTCCATTCCAGGAGCTTCTAGTTGACTTTTTCCCAGCACTCAGTGCTTTCCTTCAGTCCCTGCCTTGATGCTACGGTGGCTGACAGGAGCAAACAGGCAGCAAACAGAGAGGTCAGAGAGAGGTCCACTGTGGACGTTTAGTTTCATGGTGAAGTGGTTCCCAGTGGACGTTTCTTCTTGGACTCTCTCCCACTGTCTCCATTCAACATTAATTCCACTTTGCTCTGGAGCCAGAACTGTGTGCTTGTTTGTTTCCAAACCAAACTTTGATTATTAGTTGTTGGATCATTGAATTCCTCAGATGTAGTAAAGCCTGCAGCTGTTTCTATCACTGAGCCTAAGAAGAATGAGTTCAGCTGTTCTGCTGATACAGCAGAGTCTTTAACAAACTGATTAATGTCAATGTTCAATTCTTTCCTTTTTAGTCTGACCAGAAGTTTATTAATATTCTGACAGATTTGTTTTGAGTTTCCATTAGCATTTAGCATAACTGGAATAAAAAATGTTTTTGCCATTCAGAGCCAGATGGTTCCTGCTGGAATCAGGTTCCTCTGGTCCTCTACACACATGATGGGAATCAGCTTTCTGCTTTACAGGACACTAACTGGACCTGAACCACTGGGAACTGACTGGTTCTGGTTTCTCTCTCAGACTGACTGAAGTCCAGAAGATGGAAGATTGGGATCTAAAGGAGGACAGAGCAGAACCTCCAGGATCCAGCTGTCCGTCTATGAGGAGTGACTGGTCCAAAGAAAGACCTCCAGACTTCAGTGCTGAACCTGGACCCTCAGACATAAAGTAAGGAACCAGTTTCTAACTGATCCATGTGACTCAATAGATATAGAACCTCTAGAATGTGAACTGGTTGATCTTCAGCATCTAAATCCAAAGTTCCTCTTTTTCCTGCCTTTTGTTAAAAAGACAGCAAGAACTTCATGGCATGGATGAGTTACATAAATAAGATAAGTTCATAGATTAAGATGAGTCCAGGGAAATCCATCCTAAAAATATATAAATATTATATTAAATCAGAGAGAGACATCTCACCTTTGTCAAAGCTCTAGATTAATTACATGAGGTAGTGAGTGCTCTCACTTTGAAAAATATCTTTGACATATTTTTATCTGGAAAATCCAGTTTCATCAAGTAACCTCTGAAACTGTCCATGTTAAAGTTGACATTTGTTCCTCATGTTTCTGCCTTGTAGGATATTCGTCTTTGTTAGAATTGCTTTGCTCAAAAAAAGCACTTAACACTAGAACTCCTACGGCCGCCATTTTGACGGTTCTGAGATTTTAAAGGGAAAGAGCTATATTTAAAATTAAACTTATGTTGCTCATGTTAACAGACTTTTCCTGTTTCTATATTTCCTTCATTTTCACGTAGTTTTTTTAAGAAAAGAAAAATGTAAAAAAATAAATAAATAATTATGGTTAATTCTACCTTCATACTCCCACTCTCTATTAGTTGCATTGTAAATTGTTCCCACAGTTGATTGACGTTTGGTACTGTTGCCTAGCAACCAACATTCTACCTAGAACTCTTTGGCTAACACATAAAAATTGGCTTTTAGAGGAGATCTAACAGCGAAACAGCTTTAGAAATGCTTCAAAATATTGATGATAGTGATTCGGACGGAGGGGGAGAGACTGATGAGGAGGACTGGGTAGGAAGCGGCTCAGATTCTGACAGCGAGTCCGAGGATGATCAACCATCCCCAGGAAAACGCAGACGTATCAGTGACCCATCAGACAATAGTGAAACTTTTGTTCAAGCACTGCCAACACCTCAGCCGGTCCACTCAGCGGCCCAAAAGACAAACCAGAGCCGTAGTCTACTATAATCACACACAGGTCGGTGTGGATGTGTCGGATCAGATGCGAAGGACGCCTGTGGCTGTAATTTATGATCTCCTGGAAATATCAGCTATAAACGTATTTGTTTTGTTCAGAAGCTGTTTGAATGTCACTTTTTCACACAGAGATTTTATCCTTGAACTGGTAAAACAGTTGCGGGCAAACCGCAGGTTTCCAGCCCCTCCGCCACTGAAGAGCAGCTTTGGCGAGGCACAGAAAACAGCAGCAGGAGCTTCAGCGCTGCACAAAAAATGCTCATATTACGTTTGTCATAAATGTTAAAAGGTGGTCTGTGGGAAATGTTTGGGGGGAAAAAATCAATTTCTGTAAATAAAATTGTAGTTTCAAACTTTGAACCTGTGTAGTAAAACAGTCTTACTCTACGGATTTATTTTTAATACAAATTTAGAAAACAAATAATAATAGCATACAATACAGCCTTTGAAAAATATATATTAGATCAGTGGCGGCCGGCCATAGGGGGCGCTGGGGCACCGCCCTCCCTGATAAGAAGAGAGAAACGTAAAATATATTTTTAGAAATTAACTCATAAATGTCAGTTTTACTCTCTAGAGTGTTTACAGATAAGCAAAACAAATTATATAAACTACATTTCCCTATCTACTGTCATTAATTTGTGGATTTCCACAGACAGACTCCTACCGTCTCTGTTCTGGTGGCGCTGATCAGACAGCCCCACATTTGCAGAGAATCTGTCAATCATGTACTATTGCTAGGTGAATTTAATGGCCAATCAGCGTCTCAGAACTTTATGCTCTTGGGGCGCTGAAAATACTGCACTTTAACAGGCTTCTGCACCTCAATGCGCAGGTGCAGACAATTAGAGGGAAGATGGCGAACGTAACGAAGCGAGATGCAGCTTCCACCAAATTCGGTGAGATCCTTATTTATCTACCCGTTTGCCAGAAGAACATCCCTGTTGTAGGATATGAAAATTTCATGTCATGGTTATTGGGACTGTGACGAATCCACATCCTCTAACTTTGCGCGCCACACACACATTCCTGTTATACTGTGCTTGTGAGGACCAATCCACTCGCGCTGAGCCCAGTAGCTCCATTAACTTAAAACACACAAGCTGTCCTGGTTACCTGCTGGCGTATTGAGGGTGCACACTTAATATTTCAGTGGGGTTAGCCGTGTGTGTGTGTGTGTGTGTGTGTGTGTGTGTGTGTGTGTGTGTGTGTGTGTGTGTGTGTGTGTGTGTGTGTGTGTGTGTGTGTGTGTGTGTGTGTGTGTGTGTGTGTGTGTGTCTGTGGGGGTGTGTGTATGTGTTTATGCTACGGGGACTTGTCATCTTCAGTCTGGCTGCGTCTTTGCTGGGTTCAAACCCAGTTTGGTGTAATTGAATAAGTCAATGAATCTGTGTAAAATAATTAAGTTGTAAAAATTATTTGTTTTTGTACATCAATTGTTTGTGGAGGTAATATATGGACAAAACTGATTTATGAGAAGAAATCAGAAATAAGAGAGCCTGAGGTGAGGGGCTTAAACTGTTTAATGAGGGCTGTGGGAAGAAGAGCGGCCATTTCTGTTTTCTGTTTCTTTGTTACATTGCTGGTAACTGGAGGGAGGCTGAGGCCCAGAGTATCTTGTACATGTTTAGTTTCTTTTGCACCCTGTTTTGAGTTTTTGAGCACAATAAATCACCAACACCGGTAACCCGACTGAGCCTGGATTCTTGGAGGCCAAAGAACCCCGTCACAGTGACCCAAATCATCACTGTTACTGTTATTATATAGTAAATTAAATCATTACTGTTAAATTGTATGTATTGTCCAATTGTTTATTTGAATTCTTATTCTGGATTAGTTGGAGACATACACTAGGCTATATCAGCCCCACCAAAAATATTTTTCACCAGCTGCCACTGTATTAGATCTGTTTTAAGATTGACTTATCCAAAATGGGTTTATATCGCACAATAGAACAATTTCAGTTGATGACATCATCACTACCCATGTGTTTCATTACGAAAAATGTCACCCATCAAATTGACGGCCAGTGGGAGTTCTAGTAGGATCAGAATCCTGGGAGTCCTGGTGTTAAATATGTGTTGAAAGTATTTAGTGTAAAGAGTACAAGAAATGTTTCCCAGATGTTTGTGTTAAAGCTAAGCTGGCTGAGTGTAAAATCCTCTGATGATATTCAGATAAAGATATTTGTCAGTGATTCAATGTTACAATACAAAATACAAAAACAAAGAAATCAAAACCAGATTTATGAATAAAGGTTCTTCAGAGAATGGAGGAAAAGTGAGCCTTGTGTGGAGAACTTTGTTCATGTTGTTCGCTGGCTGTCTAGCTTCACATGGTCACGCGTTGTGAGGACAGCACATCTTTAGTTTTTCTTTCAGCTTAAAGCTAAATAAACACTGGAACTTTAAACCTTCTGCTTCTCTGCAGCAGTTTGTGTTCAGAGCTTCTTCTTCTCTGGTTTTTATCTCAGAGTTTCTCACTGATTGATGTGATCTGAATAACAACATGTTTGTGTTTCAGAGGTCAGAACCGCAGACAGAGAGCAGAACCTCCAGGATCCAGCTGTCCGTCTATGAGGAGTGACCTGTCCAAAGGTAGACCTCCATTCTTCAGTGCAGAACCTGGACCCTCAGACTCAGAGTAAGGAACCAGTTTCTAACTGATGATGTGACTCTGCAGAGATAGAACCTCTAGAATATGAACTGGTTGATCTTCAGCGTCTCACTGGTTTGGACTTTGTTCTGCTGGTTTCTCATCAGCATCCAACAGATTACTGACAGGTCCAAAGTCATTCTCTCTCCTTCCAGCCTGATAAATCCCAGAAGTTGTTCAGATGTGAATCTAAATGAGCAGAGATAGAGACTCAGTGTGTCATGAATCAGCAGAATGGTTCTGGTTCCTTCCAGCAGGTGGAACTGGGCTGTAGAAGCAGCCCTCACTGCAGCGGGCTCCTTGGTGTCTTTGTCCACACAGTCCTACCTGTGGAGCTGCAGGTTGGGTCCGTTCAGAGCTTCATCATGTTGCTCAGAAACCAGAACTCTCCCAGCAGCTGTTCATCTGCAGCTCTGTGGCGTCTCTTTCCTCCCAGCATCAAACAAACCTTAGCGTCACCCTGCCTCTGATCCAGTTCAGGTTCTATTGGGGTTCTGGGTGGTTCAGTGGTAGAGTAGATGCTCCATGTGCCGAGGCTATAGTCCCTGATCTGATTGTCCTGGGTTTGGTTCCTGTTCTGGCTCCATTAGCTGCATGTCCTTCCTGCTCTCTCCACCCTCATACCTGTCAGATTATAATCCTCATTAATCCCAGTTTGGGTCAATAACAGACAGAAACTCTGATTCTGGTCCTCTGTCTGTGGTGGACCTTCATGAACATCTTCAGCTTCAGTAGGACAGCCCCACCCTGTTGGTAGTGAACTATTTCAGTGATGAAGAAATGTCTCCACAGACGGAGGAAGAGGAGCGAACCCCAGAGTGGAGAAAGATCCAGAACCGGAGCTGGACCGCTGACAGCCAATCAGAGCAGCTGTGCAGCAGGTAAGACTGAACATCTCCAATCAGAGCTTCCTTCTATCGTCTCTGTTGAACTCTGACAACAGATCACTGATTACAGGATAGATATTTATATTTACATTATGGAATCATTCTAACAATCTGTTGTTTCAGTCAGACAGCTGCAGCTGATCCAGAATGCTGCTGCCTGCATCCTCACTAGAACTAAGAAAGTGGAGAACATCAGCCCAGTTCTAAAGTCCTTCCACATGGCCCCCATATCTGAGAGAATAGAATTTAAGCTACTTCTGTTAGTCTATAAATCACTGAATGGCTGAGCTTTAAAATACATGACAGACTTGTTGTCAGTGGATCAACAGCCAGACCACTGAGGTCTACCAGATTATTTGTACTCTGTAGAACCAGAAGCAAACATGAAGAATCAGCTTTTAGTTCTATTACTCCAGGAATCTGAACAAACTTTCAGAAAACTGTAAAAGTGCTGAAACCATGAGCTGATTTAAAGTTGATTTAAATCAGCATTAAAACCCTTTTTTCTCAGAGTGGCCTTTGACTGTACGATGGAATATTGGGGCCAGGCTAGAGATTTTTGTATTTATTTTGAGAATAAAGTCCTAAAATTACAAGAATAATGTTGAAAAATAAAGAGACTAAAGTCATCATACCTGATTCAGAAATAAAGCTAAGAGCTCCGACCAGCTTTGACATTCTGACCAATTTGATGCTGGTGCTGAAAGATTTCTTAACATGATGCTCATCATTCCTCATTTTAGGTAAGAAAGTTCTTTTTGTAGGAGTTGTCATAAAATACAACTTTATTTTTTAAATTTTATGAGTTTACTCTCGTAATTTTATGACTTTGTTCTTTTAATTTTTTACTTTATTCTTGTAATGTTACCACTTTATTCTCAAAATAAAAAATAAAAACTGGCCCTAATATGCCGTCGTATAACTGAGCTATCTAACCTGCTAACTGGATCATCAGTCCTTTCAGTTTTTGCTGGGTTGACTAATGTGATCCTACTGGGTTCTGAGATTCACATCAATTACAGAAAATATATTATTTATTTAATCTATTTTACTTTATCATTTAAGCAGGTAGACAGAGGGGAGGCGGGGTATTTACTGTTCAACGGTTTGAGGACACTAATTTAAACGTTCAAAAACTCTTCAAAATAAATGGAGTAACTAAGAAAATGCCTAAAATAGGTAGAATACATTGAATGTTTCCTAAATGTTGATTCTAGCGAGTCAGAAAATTCCCTTTCAAATGAGGTTAGCCTGAATGGGGCCGTTGATGCAGATGATTATTAAACAAATAGTAGGATGCATCTGATTTTAATGATTAGCATTATGCTATAACTGAGCTCAATGCAGCGGCTAGGCGGCTCCAAGCAGTTCCTGCAGCTGTGCCCAGTTCACCACTGATTAGGGTGAAGGTACAGTGTGCAGGAAAACTGGGACACAAGGCTTTAGACATTTGGAGTTTTTATTGGTGTAAGTTTCAGGATTTCCTGGTTGGACGATGCAATGACCTCCTAGCTTAGATACCTTGGTATAAAAACTATTAGTTTTCTGTAAATAATGAATGTTTCCTCCATAGAAATGAACAAACACAGCCCTCAGTGAGAATATCAGAAATAGTTTTTATTCTTTGTTTGGCTGAAATGTTTCCTCCCATTTCTTTGTTTCTCCATTCAGATGTTGATGGTCGATGTCAGCGTGA